>VYZW01059695.1:23413-52681 GCA_013401315.1 Balaeniceps rex
GCGGAGGCGGCGGGTCGGCCATGCTGCTCACCGTGTTCTGCCTGCGCCGCGACCGCAGCGAGCTCACCTTCTCCCTCCAGGTGGACGCCGACTTCGAACTGCAAAACTTCCGCGCTCTCTGCGAGCTGGAGTCCGGGATCCCGGCGGCCGAGAGCCAGGTCAGGCCCTGCCCGCCGACGGGCCCCCCCAGCGGAGCACCGGGAGAGGGCCCGCTCGTTACCCCGCCGCCCCCGGGGTTGGGGTCCCCTGGGCTGGGAACGGCTGCGTGTGTCCCCCCGCGGGGTCTGTGTCCCCCCCTGCAGCCCCCGGAGCCTCCGCCCCGCCGGATCCCGGAGTTCGGGGGTTATTTTGGGGGGGGGGGGGGTGTCCCTCCCCGCGCCGACCTTTCGGTTTTGGGGAGAAACGCGTCCCTTTTCCCTCAAAATCCTCCTGGGAGAGGGCTCCGTGTCCCTGATGACTCCATGTCTTACCGGGGTCCCTCCGGGAATGGCTCGGTCTCCTCCCGCGGTGGAGCTGAAAAGGAGAAGAAAATGCTGTGTTTGGTTTGGTTTTGGTTTTGTTTTTTTTTTTAAATTGAGTTTTCAGAGGAATTTGACGTTTTAATGAGGAAGGATTTGGAGCAAGAGGAAGGGGAGTCGGAGAGCGGGGAAGGTGGCGGCCCGCGGTCTCCTCAAATCCCAGGGAACGAGGCTGAAATGTTCAGGAAAGGGTTTATTCATCATATCAAATTCCTCCCCGCGTCCGGGGTGGAAAGGGCAGATTGAGGCTTTTCCCCCCCCCTTTTTTTTTTTCCTTACAGGTGTGGGACCAAACAGCGCACCCGCAAGGTTTCCCCCAGCAAAGATCCCCCTCCGACCCCAACTCGGGGCTCACTCGTCGCGAGCGTGCCAAAACACACGGCAGGCTGCGGCGCGGGGGCGGCTCTCGTCCGTCTGTCCGTCCGTCTGGGGTTTACTCACTGTTTTGGGTTCAGTCCCGCTTTTTTTTTTTTTTTTTTTTTTTTGGCCATTTCTACCCGTTTATCAGCGGGGCGACGCGGCGCTGGGCAGGGCGATATCAGCCCCTTTTCTCGGGGCGCTGGCCGCGCCTGGCAGAGTTTGCGGAGTTTTGCAGCGATCGCTTTTGCTTCCTGAGCCTTTTCCTCATCTAAATTAATAAAGTATTTTTCCAGTTGAGCAAATATTAGTCAGCAACAGAAAAACGGCTGAACCAGCAGCCCTTGAGGTGGACGCGTTCTCTCGCCGAGCAGGTCCCCGACGCTTTGCCCGCGGCGTTTTGCTTTACCTCTGCCTTCGGCGAGCCTTTTATTTTGGGGTGAGAGGTTGGTTTTGAGAGGGAGGCAGTCTCCAAAGCAGAGATAGAAAATCAAGGTGAGCTGGATTTTCCTTTAGGGGAAAAACTCTTGATTTTTGGTAGGTAGAAAGCGAGAAACCATCTCCTATAAAGGTTCCCATCTGGTACGCTCCAGCAAACCCCCCCGTCTGTGTCACAGCCACCAGCAAGGTGCCCAAATTGGTGGCCGGTAACGGGGACAACCTCTACGCATGGGACTCTGCGAGCGCTCGGTGGCTTCGATATCTCCGGGCGCGTGGAGCGTAAACTCCTCGTCGTCAGCTTTGTCACCCTCGCGTCAGGGTCACCCGCCAGCTCTGCGTCTATTTTAGGCTAAAGAAGGGTCATGGATTTTTCTGCTTTTTGTTTTGCTGGGAGTTCCCTCGCTTTGCGTTTTTGCTCCACCGCAATTAAACCACTGCGGAGTTTTGTGATTATATCGGCTGCAGGTAACAGGGATCGGCGCTGTGCTTTTTGTAACCACCTCTGCTTTCCTTCTGCTCACCCATCTGCCGTTTATGCATCATCTTGCTTCCTTTTTTTTGATGTTTTCTAGCTACGTATTTATTGTTCCTTTCTCTCCTGTTTCTGCCCAGTGTTTGTGAAGAGTTTGGAGGACCTTCAGTGGGGAGAAAGTTATAAACAGACAAGTTATCGGTGAAGCGGCTTGCTGCGGCTTGGATTTTGGCATGCTCAAACCATCCTCCGCAAATAGGCAGTATTACCAATACCAAACTTGATGGTTTGCTGCCATTTTTCCATAACTGAGGCGCACGTTGCCTTAAAGGTGTCACGTTGGCACGAAAGAGAGGATGAATTTAATAGTAAGGGTTGTGCAGGGTGGAGTAAACCACAGCTGTGTGTGGAGGAAGGTTAACCCCAGTCTTATTCTCTGCTGTTTTGTGAAATTAATTCCGGGTGCTGCAGTTCGGGGTGGAGATGAGCAGGGGACCACGAGGTTTCCGAGGGATGGCTGTGGTCGCGAGGCGCGGAGGGCAGCGTCAGATAGCGGGGATGGCTGCTGGCAGGCTGCGGTGATAAGAGGAGCTGGGCGAGGAGAGGGGAAATAATTCAGCTCGCTGTGGTTTCCTCCATGCATCGAGGTGGCGGCTTTTCCGGAGAGGGGACAGGGAGGCTCTCGGCAGAGCGGCGTTCTTCTGGCAGCACCGTTATTTCCTTCGTTTCGCTTTCTTTATGTGCTATGCATCTCCTGTCCTTGGCTGCGCACAGGAAGATTTAGCCGTTTCTGGGTTTGGATTGATGTAGGGTTGCTGGTGGTGTCTAGCACTCTTGGGTTGGGTTCCTTGCTCCATAAGGAGGTTCTACCCTATAGCATCACACAAAATCCAACCGTCGTGCGGTCTCAGCGCCTGCGTCCCTGCCCAGGTCACCTCCAGAAGAGCCCGTGTCTGGTACCTGGCCAGGTTACGTGCTCGCCTTCTAAAATATGCTACAAACCAGATAACCAAAACGCAGAAAAATTGTGTCAGTTTGTTTTAACAGCAGAGTGGAACGGGTCAAAAGCGTATTAAGCCGTGCTGCTAATGGATGTAGAGTGAGTGCCGGGCGCTTAATTCATTGTCTGAGGTGTTAAGGCCAAATGCTCATAAATCCAATCCCAGCAAGATGACAGAGGTAAAACCTCACTTAAACTGATTAACTTGTCTCTTGCAGAGTGTCTGCGCAGGGAAACTGCCATTTAAGATTTGCGCGTGCAGCTCGGATTTATTACAAGCTTGCTTTCTCTGCGGGCAGCGGCGTTACTGAGTCAGGCCGGGCGGGACGCGTCCGGTAACGTGAGAGAACGCGCTGGGACTCTTCCCGTCGCAAGCTAACCTTAATTATGCCGGTAATGTCTTGCAAATCATGGGAGTAGAGGCTGCGCGCCTTAATATAGCTCGCGAACAGACCTGTGTTTGCTTTGGAAGGGACCCAGTCTGGTGCAATACCGCTGAGGTTGTTAAGTGTGGTGTTAATGAGAAGGTAGGAAGCTCGTGCTTGTTTCTAATCGCGTGTTTTTCTCTAATTCTGATAGCTCTGCTGTTGTACGGGGTTCTTATTATTCTCGCTTTCTCTGTCTCGTCTTTGGCACCACCGCTGACGATGGATCTCCGCTGCTAGAGTGCATTAGCGTAATATTTCTGTGTAATATTTCTGAGTTGCTGCAGTAAAGCAAAGTCTGTAGCATCTTCCAGACCTTAAGACGCAGAGTAATTGGGTTTTTTTGGATCTTCTTTTTGGATCCGCTACTTGCAATAGCATCGGGTAGAGCCGTAGCCCATCCACACAAGGACTGCGAAAGCTTCTCCCACGCGGCTCTGCCAGTCCCGACCTGCAGCAAACCTGTTGTTGCTGAACCAGCCTTTTCCAGACCCGGAGAGACGCGGGTCTTGCTAAACTAGGCGGTAAACCTGAAATTCGATAGTATGCCCGAGTTTAGGCCGAGTTCTCCGGCGCTTCTTGCTTTGGACTCCTGCCAGGGGTGGGAGGCTGTTGAACCGATCTGCCCAGTCTCGTCGCGCTCTGATGAAGACACAGAAACCTTAATGGTTAGCAGATACCGTTTCTGGGAACTTTTGTTCCCATAAAGCACTTGATTTATTTTATTCCTTTTGCTTTCCTGTAACTTAGGACGTCTGTAGGTATTACAGATCGAATGTTAACAGAAATGTTCCCATGGTGATTATTCATTTTTATCTCAATACGTTTTTACGTTTAATCTGCAGACCCCTCGTTAAGTCAGATTATCGTAATAGAAAATGATGTGACTTTGTCTTTTATAGTCAAAAGAAGTTAATTCCCCGCCGTGGACTGGCTGCAGTCTCGGCAGTGGTGTCTTTTGGTGCTGAACTTTCGAGTCTGGATAGAGTTACATCACTGAAGTAAAGTGGAAATCACTGAGCTAATCATTGAGGGCCCTGTAAAACTGGTTATTCTGGGGAACCGCATTGTGGGAAAAGGCAGAGATCGTAGATATTGGACTGGATCAGCCACGGATCAATCCTGATCGACGCTGCCTGCATGTATGCAGTCGGTCCTTGGTCAGTAGGTAGAAGATGTAGAAGACGGCCGTGACTTGTGTAATCGTAGAGATTGGATTTTGGAAATCCGATGTGTGGCAAACAGCCCTGGTGCAAGGCTTGCCTTCTGTTAAAAATCTTGGCCTCTAATTAAGAGAGACCAGCCCTTCTCTGAGGTGCTGGGTTTCGAGAAACCGCTGCTGGGTTTCGGTAAGACCAACACTGTGTCATTGTCCAGCTACTTACTTGTTGAGGTCTGTGCCTGAGGTAGAGGTGCTTTGTCAGGGCCGGCCTGCGCCATGGCGAGAATCGTGCGCCTTCCCTTCTGAAGCTTGAGATGGGTCCAGAGGATTTATCACAACGCTTTCCTAAAAAAAACCAGAAAAATAAAAGCAAGATGCTGTCTGCTTTGTCACACACGGTGTTTTTCACTGCACTCTCTCTGTGAACAGATAGTCTATGCGGAGCGGCCTCTAACTGACAACAACAGATCTTTGGCTTCCTATGGCTTGAAAGATGGGGACGTGGTGATTTTGCGACAGAAGGAGACCGTAGAGCCACGGCCCTCCATCCGTTTCCCAGGTGAGAAAGGATTTGTGCTAACTTTTGCTCTGAGGGTGCAAAGATCGCAGTATTTATCAAACACCAACTCCATCTCTCGTCAGTCTCCTTTAGTACCTCGCTAGGCAAAACACTTAGGAAGGGAGGGCGGCTAGGGATGAGGCAGATGGCTTTTAAAATGAGCTAAAGGGCTTGTTATTTAATGTGTTTTTTTTATTCCAAGGAAGCGAATGCCATTTTATTGTTCTTTTGGGGAAATACAGAGAAAGCGAGGAAGGTAACTGGTTCACAACAGCGGTTTTTGTAAAGGTGTGTGAATTTTCATACGACCGCCGGTTCCCTTCCCGCTCGGTGTAATGGCGCAATTATATGCGGTCTGTGCGGCTCAGACGCATTGACGAGCTGTTGCGATGCGCGCTCTGAATCTGTACTCTGACAGATACCCAGAGAAGCCGCATCTTACCAAACCCAGTTATGCAATCGCGCATACGTGCGAAAGACTCCTCAGATAACATCTGAGTGGAGCCCTGCTCCTCCGTCCTGCCTTCTGCAGCGATTCCTAGCAAATCCCCGTCATAAAATATCGCTGGAAAAGAAGGTACCGCTGGCTGAGAAGGGCCTAGGAGCGTTGCTTGAGGTCCTCGTCCTCCTGCCTCGGCTGGAGGATTGATACCTGCAATGCAGGTCTGCAGAGACATTACTTTTTTTCCTGCCCCCCCTGCTTTTTTTTAATCCAAGAGATTCAGAAGTGCCTTAGAGACACTGGGTTTAGCCTTGCGATCTCTCCGTGTGTTATTCACATTTGCGAAGCTGGAAATAACCACTCTGCGATTCAGTAAGTGCATTTCGGGGGATAAAAAATGGGCCAGATAGAAGGCTAGACTAGTTACGTAAATACGCGTTAGCATTCCTAACCCAGTAACCCAAGTACGTGGCCGTGCTTCCGACCTGAATTGCTGTTCACAGAATCCAGTCTAATACTGTAGCGTTAAGAGCGGCTCATCCTTCCCGCAGTTTTTCCACTGTGTTTTTTAAGCAGAATTGTAAACGTGAAGCGCCGACGCATCTGACCTCTTTTCCCTCAAGGTCTGCCGAGGATAGACTTCAGCAGCATCGCGGTTCCGGGGACATCCACTCAGCAGCATCAGCCGCCAGCACAGCGTCTTCGCCCGTCGCCTCCCGATGCACCTTCGTTCCCTCAGGGTTTGGACAATCCGGCGCTGCTACGGGAGATGTTGCTCGCGAATCCCCACGAGCTGTCCCTGCTGAAGGAGCGCAATCCGCCCTTGGCGGAGGCATTGCTCAGTGGAGACCTCGGTAAGTTGGGTTTTTAATCTGCGGGAGGTGGTTTTAAATCTGTTTGAGCTCGGTTCTAATAAAAGGCAGCCGTAGGTTTTTAACTAGCTGGGATGTTCGCTGCCAACTCATTGATGATGCTGATGAAAGGTGCCAGTTGGGAGTACCCACGGCAGAGTTCCTCTCCTTCTAACACGACTGTTTCTGGCAAGTTGGGCATATTTCTCCTGCTTGGCTTTTTTAATATCTTCTATCCCCTACTTTGAAATATCAGATGCGCAGATAAGTCGAGTTCCCGTGAAGACGAGTGGCTCGGCTCCCGATTTTTACGCTAAGACTCTCCGAATGCACGTTTTCCAATAGCGGCGTTGCGTTTGCTGCATCCCACAGCCCTCAGGAGAGAGCTGTACGCTATATAAAACCAACTCTGTCCTTAATGATTAGCTGCTGTGGAAGCGGACACTAGAAAGGGAGAGGAAACAGAACAAGCAGATAGTGTCTTTAGGGAGCTTTTGCAATAGGAGTAGTCTTAAATGGTTAAGTTTCTGTTAATCTTGAAAGCGTTCACGTATTTTGGGCACAGTTTAAGCCTAGTGCCGTGTCCTTCACTTCCTCTGCAGGTGAGTAGCTGATGTTGGTCCCTCATTCTTCATGGGATGAAAGCTTTGAACTCTGGTGTCCTTTCAGTACGAAAACAGCATGGTGTTTTGGGCATCAGAAGATGTGCTTCTAAACCTCTGCAAGATGTTAGTTAGGAAATAAAACCTGCTGAGTTTGGGGAAACGAATGAAGAGAAGGAGCTTCTAGCAGGAGACTTTTTTTCCACTTTCAAGGTTACATCCTAGTGATTTCTCTCTGTCAAAGGAAGCTAGAAGGCAACTTGCGTGGATATTGTCAGCCTGTTTCATTCTTTAATTCTGACTTCAGTTCATATCCAGAGGTAAAACCACGTCCTTTGCGCTCTCAAGCTTCCCCACGCTTCTTGCAAGCGCTGCGTCCGTAGCGCAGGAGTTTTTCCCATCACCTTGAGAAGATGTGCTGCTCTTGGCACAGAAAATGAGAGGTTAAGCCCAAGACACCCAGAACTGGCTCATCCGCCGATCTATCTTGTCTTGTTGTGCGCATTAAACTTTGAATCAGATGTGCATTTTTAGTCCCAAATCGCTGCAGTGGGCTGTCAGAAGGAAGTGGTTTGATCTGGTTATGCTCTCATCGTTCTGTACGGCTGCTCTCGGTATTTGGGCACAGATCCAGCTCAGCTCTGGTGCCCAAATATACCCATAGATACATGCCATGTGACTGTGCTGGATGCACCGCAGGCACTTCAGAAGGCACCTGCTATACAGAAGCCTTATTTAAAGAAAACAAGAAAACATACCCAATGCCTTCCTGAACACGTAACAGCCTTTGAGCCAGAGAGCTTCTTCACGGGAACTGCATTTCTGGAAGCAAACCCACAACCTTCTGTGTTTACGGAACTTAATTTATTGCCAAGTCTTTTTGGGAATGTACACGATCACATCCAAGTAGTAAAAAAAATAGCCAGAGGCCATCCAAAAAGTGGGGATCTGAAATCTGTGTCCTTAAAACATGTGGCTAGACTTTGTGAAGCAGGTGTCCCGCCTAGGACCTTGATTTCAGTGGTAGGCATGCAGCTTTAGGGATTATAACGGCTCTGGCTTTGCCTGTGTTGCTTGGGTTTAAAGTAAGTTTTGTTGTTAGCCTTTTTATGTCTTATGGTTTCGTGTTTGCTCTTTGCTGGATCTACAGGCTGTTATTTTACCGGGGATTGCCGACTGTAAAACGCGATAGGTTTTGCAAGCTGTTCTTGTAGATGGGCACCCTTACTGAGAGCTATGAAGTCTCGCTTCTCTCTCCGGCCGAGGCTTTTTCAAAACACACGTGCGCTCAAGCTTCTCGTTGGAATTGTGCACGTTCTCTAGTCCTGATTTCTGCTTCGGGTCTCATTTATCTGCTGGTTTTGCAGCTGGTTTTTTTTGAGTATTGTGTAGGCAATTCTTGCTGCAATAGAAGAATGAATTCCTGTTTTAATGGCAGCTCTTTGTTTTAAATATGGTCGTCTTCATGTTTTTTCCATTTTTCTTCCATAAAAAAATGTACGTGCGAAGAAACTGAGTTTGATTGTGCTGAGTTTGGGTAGCAGACACAAGGAGAAAGAGCTCTGGCCAGTTGCTTTTCATCTCAGTGGGTTCCCAAGTTTGCCACCGATCCTTTGAGGTCCATCCATGCTGCCTTCGGATGAAACCTTTCTTGCGTGTGCTGCTGAGTCTACCCCTGAGTGCATGCTGGCGTAAAAAAGAAGAGATTGCTGTGCCAGGACTTGATTTGTAAGATTAATTTCCAGTAAAAAGCATTTCTGTATCTCCTTGTTACTGCAGAGAAATTCACCAGGGTGTTGCTGGAGCAGCAGCAGGATCGAGCCCGGCGGGAGCAGGAGAGGATCCGACTCTATTCAGCTGACCCTTTTGATCTGGAGGCACAGGCCAAGATAGAAGAAGACATAAGGTAGCAAACCAAAGTCGCTTGCAGGCGTTGGAGGTCTTCACGGCACCTTTTTCCACGGGGTGCTTCCATCCACGGTGCTTTTTCCTTGGAGGATGCAAGGAACGTGTTTAGATCCTGCCTTAAGACGCTTGCAGGGCAGTGCTCTGAGCCGCCTTTGCACGTGGGAAGGTCGGGAAGCGGGGCCATGTAGGCACACCCCATCCTGTTGAGCACAGATCGTGACATGGCAGCACCGCTGTCCGTGTGTGTGATGTCCCAGAGCTGTCTAAGCAGGTCCACTCGGAAACAAGAGCACTTGTGGAAAGCACTTAGCCGAGATCCTCTTGAGAGGTGGCACTCGGGTGTCTTGGGCGCGTTTTGAACTGGAGAGCTGGCCCTGTGTTAGTCTCTAAGCTGAGCGCTCTGCACAGCAACGTGGCGTCATTTCTCCCAGCTGCCTTTGAGATTTGGTTTTCGCATACTGCTAATTGTTTTGTCTCTCTGGCTAGTTCCAGACTCTGAGCATCACTGCTGTCAGATGTTCTGTAGAAATATGTTCTGCTCATCAGCGCTCGCTCCCTTTTGCCATCTTCCAAATGTAATTGCATCGGGCTGAGCCTAGATTTCTTAAATTGAGTGATAAATCCTTGAGTCAGAACACGACTGATGTTTTTTTCCCCAATAAAGAAATGTCTTTGTGATACAGGCTCATAGTCGGTCATAACCAAAATTCATTTGCGATAAGAGTCATTCCTGCATTATGACTGACAAGGTGTTGGTGCCGGATAAATGCTTAGTTTAGCAATGCAGAAAAATATACATTTGTAGATAGCAAAACATTGCTCGGAGGCACAGGAACGATTTCCTTCCTCCGTAGATGAGGTGACAGATAAAGGTGATGCGCCCAAGGCTGTGCAGCTGTTAGGGAACGGTTTGGGGATCTAGCAGCCCCCAGATTTCACACCCCACTTCGTTTCTCTGAACCCTTTGCTTAATTAGATGCGCTCTGCCCAAGATTGATTGGAAGCTGTTGCAAGCATCGTATTTTTTGAGACATGTCTCTGTCCTTCAAGTGGAGAGGGTGTCAAGCACTGAGAAAACAGAATAATGGATTTGACAAGAAAACAAACTGAAGATTAACCACTGTATATCTGATTTAAGCTTAAATAAAAAAAGACAGGACAACGTGCGGCGCTCTGTTTGGCGAGTATATGAGGCGGGACAGCCTGGCAGTGGGGTAGCAGGGGTGCTTTAGCTCCCAAGCGAGCCAGGTCTCGGATGCCGTTAGCTGTTTTCCTTCCCCACCAAGAAACCACGTCTACCCATCTTGTTGTGGGAAGGCTACCACAGTACCAAAGATGGGTAAGAGAGGAGCTTGGGGTTTTTCCGCTTCCCCTACTGAGGAGGAAAAGTGAAATGGCATCAAAATGGGAAGCCCTTTTCCCCTTTTTTGGTAGATAAAGCTATTTCGGATGCAGTCGCTCTGGATACCCACCACTTCCAAGATTACTGTAGGGGCTGTGATGGGCTTCTTGAAGAGCGTTTCTTCTGTAGGCTTGAATTTGCAGCGAGGGCTTGTGCTGACGATGGTGTTCTCGCTGCGGTTTTGCTCACCTCCCTCCTTCCCTATGCCTGGAAAAGGAAAGATACCAGGGAAACGTTGGAGGATTTTAATGTTCAGCTGCTGTGTGGGATTCCAGCATTGTAGCTACTGGCAACATCTTCATCGTGTGCCCTCAGTGCATTATTTTAGAGTGACTAATAAATACGCAGGTTTTTCGCTCACAAGTTCTCCACGTTAACTCTGTGGTGACAGGTTTCTGTTGCAAACAGAAGGTCGGCCGGTGCTGTCGGGTGCGTTAGGCAAGGTGTTGGAAGGAGCAGTCTTCATGGCTGCTGGGGAGCGACTTGGTGGCTGTGGATTAAGCCAAGATCATTACTCTGCTAAGAAGGCTGTGTTCAGCTAACGAAGCAGTCTTTGTGGTGGTTTAAACATGCTGTTTGTAAGGCGAGCTGCAGCCAGTGGGATTAGCAGATCTGTTTGTAAGTCAGAGGGATGCTTATAAGGTTTGGCTGATGGAAGATCTGATTTTTCTCTCTCTTCTCCGTTAAATTCAGGCAACAAAACATTGAAGAAAACATGACGATAGCAATGGAGGAGGCCCCCGAGAGTTTTGGCCAGGTGGTGATGCTGTATATTAACTGCAAAGTCAATGGACATCCAGTGAAAGCCTTTGTTGACTCAGGTGAATTGCCCCCATTTTCATCTCTTTCTCCGCACCCTCCTTTCCCTCACTGAGGGAGACTGTAAACGCTCCAGAAGCTTTGCCCAAAAATTCCGTAATAAAGCACTGCATTACAAGATTTCGAAGCACCTAATTAAAACCCGAGAGCTGCCTGGGCGTTGTTTACGGCGCACAGAGCAAATTGTTGTGAGAAGCAGCGCGCATGAGTGCTTGAACACCCCAGATCAAGGCTCCTGTGAGAATTTCTGGGGCTGCGATGCCAGAAAGGTCACTGCCACATGTGTATCTTCTCTCATTTTACAGATGGGGGGATTTCACGTGCCTTTAATGCTGTGCTTCCCGTCCGCAGCCTTAAAGGGAAAGTCCTTGGGGTTATTCCAGCTCTATAGTAATACGTACTTTACCGGCAGTGCTGATCTGTGTATACACAGTGAATCCAATGCAGTGGGATTCATGGGAAGCCTTTATGCCCTAATGCAGTTGCTGATGCAATGTGCTTTCCCGGCTGCTGAGTGCAAGATTTTAAGCCCTTCCAGGAGAGTATTTGAATTTGTGATGAGCTGTCAGGATTTAACACCAATTCTTTTGCTGGTAGGTGCCCAGATGACCATCATGAGCCAAGCTTGTGCCGAAAGGTGCAACATAATGAGGCTGGTAGATCGGCGATGGGCTGGCATTGCTAAAGGTGTAGGGACGCAGAAAATAATTGGCAGAGTGCACTTAGGTAAGTACTGGCATTCTTCTTCGGGCAGCTTTAGCGGCAGTTTGACTGCGTTTCCCGCAATCTTGGCACCGAGGAGTATCTGGTTAATGCTATAATTGTTAGAAACTCCCGCAGGGTAGAACGAAAAGTGCATCTGCAATATGTTCATTTGACTCGGGCACAGTACTCTGGCTTCTGTCTCATTTAATGCTTTTTTAATGGAATTACCTTAACACTTGTAGGTGAGGGAGTCCTCAGCTCAGAGGATGTGTTGACGCCGGGTGCAAAAAACAGGGGCTGATGTGAAATAGCAGGATCTTTCCTGTTTGGGGTGGGACTGTTGGGTGGTATGAGGTGCTCAGGAAGGGTTCCAGTACAGTGGAGTGTTTCATATTCTTCCTTTGGGAAGAGAAGGCTGGCTGTGCTCTTGTGCAGGTTTTCTGGATGAGAGATGGTTGTCCTTACTGTCTGAAAAATCGATTCTCTTTATTGTTGTTGCTTTTTAGACTTGTGCTCTAACGAGCTGTACGCAGCCTCTCTAGCTCGGAGGGTTAGGTAAGCAGTAGTGAAGGCTCTAGAGCAGCTCAGCTTTTAAAATAATTAACTTCTTGAGACCAAGGCAGGCCTGGGGCTTGCACAGGGCTAGATTTTCTGTGACCCAACCAATACATCAGAGCTCTGGTTTCAGATTTACCCAGCAGTTTTGTGCAGACCTTTCCCAGGAACTGGAAGAGCAGAAAGTAGATCTGTTGCGCTGCAGCGTTGCGAGGTGGTAACTTCTCTCCCTTGTGTTTCAGCTCAGGTCCAGATTGAAGGGGATTTCCTGGCGTGCTCCTTCTCAATCCTTGAAGAGCAGCCCATGGACATGCTTTTAGGACTGGATATGCTGAAGAGGCATCAGGTATCTTTTGAAACAGTTACTGGCTTTTCCAAGTTAAGTGCTAAGTGCAACAGAAATGCCATGCCTGTGAATTTATTAGGATTTTTCTGGGGAGAGTTGATGGTGGATTATCTTCCAGCCAGTTATGAGAGAAGTACATACGCTACATACATCATGGATAGTTATAGGGCGTCTGGCTGCTCCCTGAAGTTTTTTGCTCTCATCAAAGATGCTCAGAGCTTTCCAACTGAATGATTTATTACGAATTAAGTCATATGGAGCCCTTTGCTTATAGCTGCTGCTCTTGGCCCACTTTGCTTGGCTGCTATGAGCTGTTCCCATTGGAAATGGATTGTTTAACCTTGTTTTTCCTCCTTCTCCGGGAATTGCCTGGCTCTTGCGCAGGCCCCTGATGTCTCCATGCTCTTTCACAGTGTTCGATTGATCTCAAGAAGAATGTACTAGTGATCGGCACGACTGGCTCGCAGACCACTTTCCTTCCGGAGGGCGAGCTCCCAGAGTGTGCCCGGCTGGCATACGGGGCCGGGCGGGAAGACATGCGGCCGGAGGAGATTGCAGACCAGGAACTAGCAGAAGCAATACAGAAGTCCGTAGAGGAAGCAGGTACCAGGAGGAGCCCAGTTGAAATATTAATCTGCATAGTTTTCTTGCTGCGCATCGGGATGTCTGTCAGCAGTCCCCCTTCTCAGCTCCTAGGAGATGCAGTCTAATCCCGCATCAGCGAGTAAACGGTGGAGAGAAGGGGGCTTTATTCTTGCTCGTGGCCTCTAATTGCACTTCTCTCTTCCTTTCTGTACAGCAAAATCTGTCTGCATGAAGGCGTTCGGGGGTGCTTGCTGTTTAATTTGTGCTGTCCTCGCAATTTCCTACCCGCTCTGGTTTCTTGGCCTTCGAAGGTGTGGCGGTAAATGGTTGCCTCTGGCACCCGTTCACCTGGGTCGAGTTGTAGTGCCTGGTCAGGGACGTGGTTCAGTTATGTGGTATTTTAGCCGCCTCACACGTGGACAGCGTTGTGGAGACTTCCGCAAACCCTGTTCTTAATAGCTGCAGCATATAAAAATAGAGGAGCTGTAGCAGTAAGCACAAATCTCTGGACAAAAGTTTATGGCAATTTTTAGAAGTAGTACTATTTCAGCATTTTTTTTCTTTAGAATGGTGCTTGTGCCCTTGGAAGGTGAATTGCTTCCCTTACTGAAGATTACTGCTCTAAATTTCAAAAGAAGCCACTGAATTCACATCCTAACGTATATCATTGGCCTTAAATGTGATCTGCAAAGAGAATTTTCACCCTCCCCATAGAGGGTTTATTCCTTGTGGCTCTGGAATCTGTAAGCCACACAAATGCAGACTGACTGGGCTACGGAAGATCTTGGTAGCTGCAAAATTTAGTGAAGTGGAGACGCCAAAATAGCTGTACGCTGAGCTATGAGCCAAAGTGTCTGAAACTCAGATTTTCTGTTTAACTCCTCCCTTAACTTCAGCGTATGGTTTTGACTAAAGGAAAGCTTCATTTTTTTTTCCCCCTGCTATTACAGTGAAGCTGTGAATACCTCACAAAGTGTATTCCTTAGGCCTTTTCCAAAACTTCTAAAGATAACATTTTACATGCAAGTGTTTTGTAATAAGAGACGTCTGAGTTTTACTGCTAATTTTTCCTCCGAAAGCACGCAGTAAGATTCTGCTTCCGACACACACGCAAAACTCTTTGCCAGGTCACGTTTAAGCCGATAAAGTTGATTTCTTCAACGTTTTTGTTGCTAATTTTTTAAGACTCTAGCATGCCCATGTTGAAAATTGGAGTGCGATAACCAGATTTAACTCTTTATATAACCAGTTGTAATGTACTGATGTTTTCTTTAACACTTCCCAATTGCTGCCTGATAGTCCAAAGAGTAAGCAGTGACTTTCTTGCAAATAACTAAGTTGTTTACGTTAAGGAGAGCACAGGACTGCACTTACTGGTTCCTTTGACCAATTTTCTTCCATTCTAAGAATATAAGTTTTCCAGAGATGCAAAAACCTCGAGAGGAAGGCCTGGCTTTAATGAATCAGCAAGAAATGGTTTACATGTTTGACTTTTAAAGCCTAATTTGAAGGCTTGTTAACTTAAGTTGCAGCAAGTAGAGAGAAGCACAAACATAGATTTGACCTTGCCCCGTCAGGTTTTGACATAGCTAAAGGGTCGGACTCGGTACCTTGGGCTCATCTCTCTTCACATAACCTGGCAGAGAAAATGTGCAGATGTAAATATTAGTTCTTTTCCTGTGAAAACTTTGAGCCTGATGAAGCCTGGGTTGGTTTTTGCAATCTCTGTCCATTTCGGATGAGACTTTGCAGACACCATGGTTGGTTGGACTTAGTTCTCTGCTGAAAGGGTCAAATGAAAAGCAAACCTCGGCCCAAAATATATGAGTCTTTACAAAAAAAGCGTTCTAGTCGAGTACTTTAAAATGAAAAGTGCCTAAAATGACTTAAATCAAAGCTACTTACGTACCGATACAGTTCTAAAGACCATGTGGCTTTGTTTAGACTAATCAGCAGTCTATCGTTTTCCATTGATTCTGAGCCCTAGAGGAATGTAAAAGATTTAGAAACCCATTTTGTGTATTCACTTCATTCTTGTCGAACACCCGTACACAGAAGTAAGGTAGGTCTTGTTTAGATTGGGTGTAAGTCTTAGACATATTACAAGCCTCTGGCTCACAGGCTATATCCTGAGATGTCAGAATATTAATGTATACCCTCTTCCTCTCTTCCAAAACTATTAGCTGCTGCTAGATGGTACCAGGAAAACCAAGTGAAAGAACAGGAAACTGGAGAGGGAGAGAACATAATGCGGGACTACGGAAGCTCAGCTCCCCGCAAGGCCTGTGTTCTTTCATAACAGCTTGAATTTTTGCTGCTTTCTGGTAGATGGTACAACAGAAATCACCGCGTACATCTGTAGGCTATTAAAGTTCTCATTTTGAATGCACCTGGATTATTCTTGAGCTTTATTTAATCCCCTGAAGCCCGCTTCAGCAAGCCTCATGATTTCTGTCAGCTGACTTGCCGGTGTTTCAACACCTACAGCAAGGCAGCTGAGGTGGTGGAGTCCTGGTATGTTTTACTGTGATCTAGATCCTCCACATCTGCTTCATTTATGTCTGCGAGCTTGCTCTTCCCTGCCAACACGCAGTGTTTTCCCCACCACCACCACTGGTAACGAGTCTGTGATTATGGAGGATTTACAAAACTGGCAGCAAAACTACAGTTGCTTTAGGAGGAAGCGTATTCAGGTAGCTTACCCCACCTACAGCTTTTCATCCAGACAGCCTCGATATAAGAAAGGCACTGCCACCACGTACGCAACTCAGGCTTTTCCTAATATAGAGAGGAATTTATCTCTGATGGTGCACTTTGTGGAGAAGAGTTTGTTCCCGGTGTTAGCTGGATCGATATCCTTGATGGGGCTGGGATTCGGCTCCTGTAGGTACCCTGGGAGGAGGATGACAGTGGGTCTCGGAAGGATGACGCTGAGGAGCACTTGGCAGAATACCAGCTACTTCTGCTGTCTTAAATGACTGCAAATCCCTGATGCGTTTGACTGATCAGGCCCTTATTACCGATCCACTGAGTCAAAAGACAGTTCTGCTTCCTCTCTAAAGGATTGGCTTGGGAGCAGAGAGCGTGAACGTAATCCTACCGCGTAGAAACAGAAAAAGACCCCTCTGGTTTTCATCCGTGTCCTGTGTCACAAGCCTCTTTGCCACCTTTATGAAAGATGAGCAGTCTGAAAATCTGCAGGATAATTCTGGCTTTTTAATACTCCAGCGTCGCCACGTTGTCGTAGCTGCATTAAGACCAGATGTGCAGCCAACAGAAAGGATTGCTCTGTGCATCGGCTGCTGTATTTTTATACCGAGGTGTATTGATCAGAGGTGTGGTATCGCAGCATGTAGTGCACAATTTTTATTTAACGGAAAATAAAAGAAACAAGTAGCTGAGGTGAAAAAGGCAGATTTCTTCCATGGTGTGGAACTTAAAGGAAATCCTGGCTGTACGTGTGAGCATGGTTAGCTGTCCCCCAGTACACCTGGGTAGCTGTAAAAAGAGAAAGACTTAAGGTAAAGCAGTGGTATATGTTTAAGTTCACTGAGTTTGGAGGCCTTTGGAAAGGGAACAAATGCAACAAATCACGCAGCACAAAATCTGGATCGCCGTTTGGATATCTGACACTGGGCAGAGTAGGGCTTTAGTGGAAGAACAGGCGCTCTTACAGCGAAGGTCATGTTAGCGATTTAACGAGAGCATGAGAGCTGATACATTAGCAAGATTAGACTATTAGCAAGATAAGTTAACTTATTTCATCTGTCCTGATAACGAGACCCGGTGTTTGGTGCTACTGACAGAGATCTGCAATTCATCCGTTCTCTGTGTGGAGAAGGAAACAGCGAGCTGGGTTTGACTTCTGCCTGTCTCTTCCTTTCCTTTGCTCTTCCCAGCCTCAGGCAGCAGTTCCTTTTGGGGATTTCTGCCTTTCACCCTAGGATCTTTACGCTTCCCTTTGCAGCAAGCTGATGTTTGCTCACCTTCTCCTCCCTGCGATGCCGCTAGCCATCGCAAGGCAATAGCTGCTGGGAGCACAGTCCAAGAATTGTGATGCCCTCTTAATTCTCATCTCCCTGAAACATGGCTCCCGAATATCTTCAGCTGTACGGAGAACAAACCAGTACGGTGCTAGACACATGCCTTGTGCTGTGTATATTTTATCAAGCGTGTAGTATCGCCCACGGACCACTCTGCAGCGTAGATAGTACAGAAGAGCCTTTAAATTGTTTTCCAGCAGAGTTATTTTTGACTTGACGTAACGAGTTTCCCAGGCAGAACTCCTTCTGGAAGGCAGCGAACGTGAAGAGCTCCTGCCGCTCGTACGCTGTCTTGATGGACAGTCGGGCAGGGAGCTGCGAGGTCGCAGGACTATAACCATGCATGTGGTGTGCCCTGAATGCTAACACAAGTTTGGTGTGTTTGTTTCCTAATCCAAACAGAACGTCAGAAGCCTTGATGCATGTAGTGTGTGTTTACTGCAGCTGGAGTGGGCCACAGACCAGGTATTTATAGCCATCGGTTTGGAAGTTTTCGCTACTACAGTGAAAACAGTGGTTTTCGTGTGTCGTAACTACTTCTTTCTTTCTGTCTTCTGTTAGAGAATAGTGACAAAGAAACTACCTCACTGGAAATGCCCTCATTACCAGCTTCTGATGGGTTTCAAAATCCAGTCCAGTCTTCAGGACTAAATTCCAAGATCTGTAATCCCACAAATCAATTACTTGATCGTTCTGTCTCTGCCCCTGCTTCAATTTGCTCATCCGAATCTAGCCTCGCAGAGCCCATTGATCCTAGAGCCGTCAAGTCTTTTGAGTCGTCAACCGAATGCCGGATAACCCCAGAAAAAGAACATCCTCTCTTATTACAGCATCTTTCCAATAACGCTTCCTTGGCAAATAACGACCCTTCTCCCCAGACAGGGGAGGCAACCTGTTGCAATCCAGCTTGCCTTTCACAGAAGACACTCAAAGAAACATTTGTTGCTGACAGTCTAAAGGAATGTAACGCTACAGAACAAGAGCGCGGTCAGGAACATCCTTTGGAAGTGACAAAAGAAAATAGTTTGGCTGACACTGCTGCTAAGCACGGGCAAAATAAAGATGTATGTCTGTCTTCAGAACAGGAGCAAGAGCATGAGCTTCCCATAGACCGTCAGACGTGCAGAGAACCAGAGAAGGAACATCTGGAGGAGCAAACAGAGACAACTGACCCAGAACCTCCTTGCCACGTTGGGGTTGAGAAACCTGTTGTGGAAGAAGCCAGCCAAATGGAAAATCCTCCTACGGAAATGAAAGGAGATGGACAGGAGAAAGCAGGTCTTTCCTGGGCAAAAGGGAGTATTGAAATGTCAGCCTCCTGTAGCTGTATGCACACAGAAGCCTTCATGGAAGTAGATGCAGTCGAGCAGTCTGTAGCTGAAGCACCCAGCTCAGCAAGCGAGCAGAAGCAGCCGGCTGAGAACAGAAGTGTATCTGACCTGAACTCGGACGCCTTTTCTATGGAGGTGGAGTCGCTGAAGTCTGCATCCTCCTTGAGTGAGCCGCTTTCCAACGGTGATGTCCCGCAGTCTAAAAGCACTGGTGAAATTCCTGCAAAGTGTAATGAGTTGTCTGATGTGGCGGCTGAAGACAGCTCTTCCCCCTCCAGCATCCATCAGCTGGACACGGATCCAGGAAGACCTTCAGAAGAGCCATGTTTGTCTCTAGCATCAGCCTTGAAAGAGCTGCACAAACTCTTGATTATCAGTCAGAAAGGAGAATGTAGAATTCTTGCCTCCGAAGAAGTCTCTCAGCTGGAAGTCGTTCACAAAGAGCCAGCAGTGCAACAGAAGGGGTTTTCTGAAGATGAGCAGAAAGGCTCAGATCCAGCCAGCCAGGAACAGAGTTGTTCTTTGTATAAGGTGAAGTCTGAAGGTGGAAGAGCAGAGGAGAAACAGCCTTGTGATTCTGGCATAGAAAACGTCAGTATTGGGTCTGTCAGTCACATGCCGTCAGCTCTCGGAGAAGGTGCTTTAGAGATTCCGAAGTTTTCAGGTAAGAGTGATTTGGTTGTGGTGAATTCCGCAGCAACATCTGACCAGCAACAGAGCTCTGAGCAGGCAGAGGTTTTGGCAGAAGGCTATCAGAGTCCAACTAGTCCGACTTTGGAGCAAAACGCATCCGTTTCCTCTATACCTGCTTTGGATGAAGGTGCACCTCAAGATCCTCAGAGCCTGTTCGCACCTAGGAGAAGCAGCAGTTCTGCTCCTGAAGGTCCATGGCCGTTGGGTGGGTGTGAGGAACCACTGCTGAGCCCACCAGCTGGCTCTGCTGGACTTACCTCGGGAGCTTCTCCACCGCCTGCTTTCCCTGCGGCTGATGTTGATCGGATCCTCGGCGCTGGTTTTACCACACGGGAAGCTCTTGAGGCTTTGGAACAAGCGGATGGAAACGCAGATCTTGCTCTTCTCATTTTGCTAGCCAAGAGTATCGTTGTTCCTACGTAACTACGGAAGAGGTAGCTGACTGGGGTGTCTTTTCTTTTAAAGGTCGTATCTAAATTATACACCATAATACACAAGCAGAATGTTGACCCAGGTTTTTTAAATTATTTGCAGCCAAAGTAACTCGTCTCTTCTGTTTCACTCGTTAGATTTGGCCTTTTAAAAGAAAGAAAACGTCCTAGCATTGTGTGGACAGGATAGCTTTTAATTATGCATACTGGATTAAAATTAATGTCTTTATTTAAATGTACAATTTTAGAATAAGCTCCAATGTTACGAATAAAAAGCAGAAGCCATTAAGATCACCGCCCTGTCCAGCGCAAAGCAGATTGTGAAGCGAATTGACCGTGCGCGTGCACAGGACAGGAGGTGCACGCCGAGCTCGGTATGGCGCAGACGCGAAACAGCGCTTGTCCAAACGGACTTTGTGGATTTGTTTTAGCTCTCCTGCGCTTTGTAACCCAATGTCCATCTGTGATGCTGATGAAACTTATTATGGCAGCTACTAAAGGTATGTAGATGCCCACAGACGTGTAAGACGTTGCAAGAGGAGTGAGAGGTGGAGGGGGTTTTTGGAAGCGTGCGTTTTTTGTGTGTGCACGGGGAAGGCTGATACCTATTTTTGCCAAACCCTTTTATGCTCTTGGGCCAGTGTGTTCAAGTTTACAACGTGGGGATAGAAGAAGGGAAGGGATAGAATTTGGTGCTACCAAACTTAAGAGACGTTTTAACTTATTTGAAGATGTGCTGGTGTTAATTGTAGCTGGGGGGGAAGGGAAAAGGAGTATTTTGCATTTTTTTTTTCTAGCCTTGCCCACATCGTGTTTCCCCTGTACAAAAGAACAAACTCAACCACTTTAAGGCAAAACCTTAAAGATGAAATTGTTTAACAAACTAATCATGTGTTATAGCTCTTAATCCCCCTCTGCCCCTGGAAGAATGAACTGTTTCAGTGGATGCATTCTCTATGCACTGAGCACGGGTGTGATCAGAAGAACGAAGAAATCTGCTCTGCACTAGTTTATCTCGATGTTTGGGGATGATCAGCCTCTCAGCTGTGGAAATGCAAACTGCGGAAAGCCTGCAGCGGCTGGTGGGGTACTAATTTAATACCTCTTAAAGAGCGAGGGCTCCCCAGTAGGGTTTGTGAAACAAACGCCCTGACGTAGCTTCTGCATTATAACCATCGTGGCCTTCTGGGAAGTCCCTGGTGAGCAGCCTGCATGATGAGGACTCACCGAGGCTGTGCTGTAGGAAGCCCTTTCCAGATGCTTTTTTTGGGGATGAATTACTTTGTGATGCTCTGCAAAGCCCCAAAATGCTGTTGGGGCTGGGGAAGGGGAAGGAAAGTGTGGCTGAAACATGATACCAAATTTCAAGTAGGAACTTTTACTTAGTCCCACTTGCAAATCTCAGAAGTGGCTTTGTGTCAAGTGTTCATCTAGAACTTTCTGCTTTGAGCTAAACCTGGAGTGATGGGTCAGCAGCGGCTGGAAACGCATTTTTGTTCATGGCTTTCATTTGTTGTTATCGTTGTCTCAGGCCTGTGTTCCTGGTGTTTTGTTTTCCCTGTTGCTTCGCAGATTTGCCTACGTATACGCTAGGCTTTTTTCATGCAGGGTGGCATTTAAAAACAACACAAATTTGGTTTCATCTGTGAACTTGCAGGAGTTTCTGATGTCAGTGAGCGGTGGTTGTCAGATTTTTCTTAGTCGCTTGGGCAGCCGGGAGATCCTTTAGAATAATGAAGAGCTTTAAGGCATTCCTCTGTCTGTTGAATGGAGCTTCTGCATGAGCTGTGAACGCACCAGCTAGGCCTGGAGCTCCCAGACACGTTTAGCTCGTATCCCACTACTTGTGAGTAGTATGCGTAGGAAGCAGTGCTTGGCTGTTTGGGGACCCCTTGCCGGAGCAGCATCGAGTAATTCACTTGAGGCTCTGCTCAAAATGAGTTACTGAGGCAAGCTTTATGATCTTTACCGTGCAGGTGGTCAGAGTTACCCCTGCTGAAGTTTTTAAAATATTCTCCGTACAATGAGCACCTCAACTTGGCGAAAGCCCCCTCTGTAAAGGGTAGCGCTAGGGCTGGTACAGGAGCACAGCGTCATCAGATCTCTCTCTAGAAGCCTTAGGAAATAAGAGATATTAGACCCATTCCCATCTGCATCACTATCAAAAGTAGCCACAAGAACGAAGCTCCCAGCTCTCAGACCCAGAGCATCCTCAGTCTAGACAGCTGAATCTGCTCCCGATTCACGCCACGGGTCTCAGTGAGGTGGTCCTGGGAGCGAGCCCCCACCTGGTACGCAGATACCAGCTGTGGGTTGGCCCTCTTGGATGCACGAGAGCTGAATTTGTGCCCTTAGCCTGCAGGTTCATCTACTGCCAGCTTCTTGAAGCGTCGGATGTTAGCCATTCAATGTTATACCCTTTTCGTATTTACACTTTTATGTTTTTAGAAGCAATTGCTAATAGCTAGACGAAGTACTGCCGCTTTGCACCAAACTGGTTAAAGGCTCTAGTTTTATGGCCACGTTTACTCAGACTGCATATACAGAATTTATGCTATAAAAGCTTTAGAGCATCAGCCAACTGCTTCAATGCTCAGTTTTTGTCAAATATAATTTTTAAAACCTGCCCTTCTGCCAAAGCTGTACTGAAGCATTTATCAATACTGCTAGAATTTCCTGGGTAACTTTCTCTGAACTGCTAGAAACAAAGCCTGACCCCCAGCTGATAAATGCTTGTAAAACTATTTTATCAAGTTGGTCCAAGCCTGGTGATTTAAATCTCTTAATTTCAGAGCCTTGCTTTTGAGTGAATGGCTACGTGCTGCTAAATTGGAGAATAATTTTTTTAGGAGCAAGATTTATGTTGGAGAAAATCTGGGCAGTGGTGAGTATTTAAGGTTAAAATAAAACGTAACAGAACATGTATTTAGCAAATGCTGTCTAAAAGTTGTCTTCGTTTTAATGTGCATGTGTGTCCTCTCTGCTGTACGCACGCATCCTTTGCTCAGCCTTTAGCAATCCCTTAACTGGTCTCTGTGCTTACCTGGCCCACAAAATGGGAATACTTCTATTTAAGCAGGGATGGCAGACTGCTACAGCTTGTTGGCTAGAGCAGGGGATAAAGTTAATGCCAAAAGCTGTTCAGGTTTCCAGGGAGCCTCGTACCCTGGCCTAAAACAAGGCTCTTGACTCTCTTCTCTTCCCCCTCCTCATTCATCAGTGCTCCGATGTCCTAATGTCACATCAGCTTAGCAAAATTATTTCAGTATGAAAAGTCCATCTACAGAGAATAAAGCAACACTCGGAAGCTGCTTCATAAAGATGCCAGCGCCTGCGGGGACCCTTGTGGGTCTGTAGAGCTTGTTTCTGGGTGTCTCCTGAAGCCACTGTGGTCACGTACCTTGCTGTTGGTTTCTGAGATGTAATCTTTTCCTTAAAGATACTGAAGGAATTTAGTCAGCCTCTCGCTGAATGCGTGTTTCTGTACATGAGGCTCTAGGCGAGTTTAGAGCTGATGTTCAGTGAAATATCGACATCTGAAAGTTTCCGGGCACAGATAATTCTGACAAGAGGAGGAAATATTTCCTGGTGACGGTCCCTGGCATGTCTACCTGCTGCTGGACAGAGCTGAGCTACGCTGCGTTATCGTGACAATCTCTGCCTTGTTGCTACGTACGTTCAACTTTCTACGTAGACACTTGGTCTTCAGGACTGTTAACCTCGTACCTCCTAGATATGTTCCCTTCTTTCTGTCTTTGTCTCTCCCTCTTGCCGTCTCCTTTCCTCAAAAGTAGCAATATTTAAGTGTACTTGCTGAATGCTTAACTTCTAGATAAGTTTTCTTTAAAACACTATGCCATTTACATATAAAAGGAGGAACAGATCCTAGAGGTTTCTTCACCAGACTTGGACTTCTTGCCAAACGGCTCCCCAGAACTCTAACGTGAATTCAAAGAGGAGAAATCAAGAGGTATTTTTGCCTGCCTCTCTTGGAAGTCAGCTTGGGAAATGGGGTCGGTTTCATGTACATCATTCCCTTCTTAAGCGTTCAAGAGATTTCTTCCTGCACTGTGTAGACGAGGCTTAGTCTGTGATCCAAATGCGTAGCGGTTTGGGTTACTCTTTGACTGATGCTTTTTAGCTTAAGAGTTTTACCAACTCACTTAAGGAACTTGAGGGAATCAATACTCAGGAATCCTAAAGCTGGTTGCATTTGTGTCATTTACTCTTCTGGGCTGAACAGAACAACTGTGGTTGTCCTCGCAGGTGGCTGAAGGGAGGAGTGGTTGTGTCATCGGAGAATGGGATGTGGTTCTGCCCAAAGTAATACACACTTGATTCTTTTTTTGATTTTTTTTTTTTTTTTTAATATTGGGGGACTGTTTATCAAAAAAATTGATGTGTAAAAAAAAAATTTGATATTTAAAAAAAAAAAAGAATAAACACTTTATCATAATGTTGCTTGATTGGTCTGTCTGTATTTCTGAGGTCAGCATCTCTGCACTCAAATCCTTCTCTGGCTTTTTTTCCAAAGCCAATAGAATTTCCTTAACATAAATGTTGCCATTTTGAACATAAGGAGTAGAAATCTGTGGCTAAAATGATTCCAGTTGGCAGGGCCTGAGAACAGGCATGAGAAATTCATGTATTCCCCTTCTACGGAGATGGGCTGTTCAATCCTTCAGGCAGGACTTGGAAGAGCATCGGAGTACGATAATGTAGCACTTGGCCGCAGCGCTGTCTGCTGGAAAAATGAATGAGGCACTCTTCATGTCTCCTATGTAAATACCTAATTTCCAGCCAGATTAGGGGACAGTTGGTTTTATTTTCCTGGAGCTGGAAGCTAATCTCTTGGGACATCAAAAAATTGGCATTTATATCCCTAGAAAGCTCACGACAGTTTTAGTTAGAAATAACTTTTTTAAAAGTCCCATTCTCTTAGTGTCTTGTAATAGAACAGGTTTTGGAAAGGGGGAGTAGGGGTTCTTCCTCCTCTGAAACTTGTGGCACAGTCAGCTAATCCTAAACACCAGCATTTGTCTCATGGAGCAGTAATTCCTTTTTCATGTCTTGAAAAACAGATGGACTTTTCCTCGAGACAAGCACTGAGGTTTTGACCATTTTTAAATCGCAGATGTCCAGAAAGCGGTCAGTGTTAGTACCAGGTAAGCAGAGACACCTAAAAATGTGAAGGGTTATGACTCGGTTGCTGTGACAAAGCAGTTCTTGGACAGTGGATTCCTCCTCACGTGTTCAGAGCTCTACATGTGATGCTGTTGTCACTATTACAGCTGTTACGTCGTTAAGGCAGGTATTAATTGGGAGGGCAACAGTACGTTTTGAATTCTGGTCTTGGGGAGGGAAAGGGGAAGGTTTTAATGGGTGGGCTGCTACAGCCCCGTTCAACATTTTCATACAGCCAAAATGTTGGTTGCAGTTTCTTCTGCAGGGAGATGATTTAAGGACTAAATGCTCTGACTGTTTGAAAACTATTTTGAGCACTCGGCCTCGTCTGTTCTGCTTTATGAAGATGGTCTTCCTTTGGTACTGTGTACAAGTGCAAATTAACCACAGTTACAGTTGTGATCACGTTTGGGATTGTCCCAGTCTGTCTGAGTTGGGGTATTAGCACTTTTAAATCTGCAGCCGAGAGAGGTTCAGACCCTACGTAATAAATGTAAAGCTTACTGCAAGTTGGTGTGCTTTCCTTGGTTATCTTTTACGGATGCTTTAGGAGTAGGACAAGGGACTCCCCCCAGAGGTCTGGAGTTTAAAAATGACAGATGAAGGGTTTTGTGAGTAGTCGCATGGGTGCAGAAGCTGCATTAAGAGCAGGGGATGGATGCAGAGAGGTGAGCGTTGCATCATACCACTTCCTGCACCAGAACAGTTCAGAGAATGGTCAACAGAAGAAACATGACTGAGCTGTCACTCGTAAATTCTGCAGTGACACACGTTTAGGTCCACTTCCTCGCTTCTCTGCAGTCTCATGGTTTTAGCATGTGCCCGGCATTGCTTTGCTAAGTGAACCTTTTTTGGGGCAGGCTTGGCACCAGAATGGGATTTGGGAAATCCTGCTGGCCAGCCTGGCTTTTGATTCACTCCAGCCTTACATCGATGATCTGCTCTACCTCTTCTTTCCTCGGGAGTAAACTGGGGGTGAAGGACCCCTGCGGAAGCATACTGCGATGATCGCTCCACTATTCTATAATTGTCTCTGACAACCAAGCTTACTAATTACAAGGTGCTGTCGTGATTGCCAATAAAAGCATTGAGTCACGCAGACAAGGATGCGAGCGGTTGGTGGTTGAAATCCCTCGCAACAGCAGCTGCCAAAGGAGTGTCTAGTTTTCAGTCCCTTTGTTAACAAATGAAAACAGGAAGCGTTTTAAAAATCAAGCACTTGTGCCTGGTTGTGGAAATGGAGGTGTGTTGGTCATGAGATGCAGGGCTCACCGTTTACTTATCCTGATAAGCCTGCAGTTTCTTCGGGGTTTTTTTCCCTAATACTAAATTTTTTCTTGCCTAAATCTATACTGCTACCTCCTGAAATGTTTCTTGTGTCTCTTTAATTTCCTTCCGGATCACTGGTGACATTATTGAAGTGCCCTACGACCGCACCGCATGATAAGGTATGTATCTTAGGAGGATGGTATCTTGCACTTAGCACACTTTGCTGCAGGAGATGAGATACACCTCAGTGACTCATTCTGTCCTTCCTTGCTATCCATTTCTGGCAAACGCCTGATGGCTCCTCTCTTTGTGGGTAATGCTCTTCATGCTATCTTTGGGCCGTAAATATGGAGCAAAGAGTTAAAAAAATCTCTTGGGAAGAGGGTAGGAAGCAGATTATCACATGGTGGGAGTGGGATGGTTCCTCCTGAGCTTGTCCAGGGAGAATGGGAGCTGTCTTTAAATGCTGGGAGCAGGGAATTTCCTAAAATTGTTTGGTGGGTGCTTTAAGGGATTACAACTCATTTTACTTGGAGTAAACCAGAGACTTGGGGCATTCAAAACATCTCGGAAAACTGTAGGAGACCAGGAAGTCTGCCGGACCATGGGATTGTACAGGTGTATATGCTGTTCTGTGTCTAGTGCCTTCAGAGCAACAAAGAATGCAAACAGATGCACTTACCTGCTGGCTGGTGCTGTACAGCTCGTTTTCTTTATACCCTGAGCATGCTTAAAATCCTAAAATTCACCAGTAAAGAATAAAACGGTGCATTGGATCTGTTGGGCTGTCTTTAGAAGGGGCTGACTTTAGCTTGCTTGTCTCTCCAGTGACTTGTTAGGGATCAGGCTTAAACGTTTCACGCTCAGGAGGGCTACTAAGTAGTTGTGTGCGTGTTTTAGTGGGGTCGTTCCCCTCTAATCTCCCTGCAGTTCAGCAGGAGAGGTTTACCTTCTTCCCCAGGTGCCGAGACAAGCTCCAATCCTTGTTGGGATCTCCGTCGACGCAACACTTCTGCTTCTCCAGCCGCTGGTGGGGAGCTGAGAAAAGAAGAGGAGTTTTATGGTTTGGTTCAGTTTTAACCCAAGCGATAACGAGCTGCGGTCTCTTCCCTTCCCTGGGAGTTTCTCCCATAGTTTCCAAAGCTGTTAAACTGGCTGGGCCGTTCCTGCGACTGCAGGGAAAGAGCAGGCTTGGCCTGGCGTGTTTTCTCCATCCAAGTCCTTGCTCAGTCCTTCCCTTCCCTGACAGCAGGGTGATTTACAGAGGAAGGGGTAGGAATGGCGCAGGGAATGCGCTCTGGTGAGCTGCTGGCTTTTCCTTTTTTAATTGCTTTTCCTTTTTTAATTGCTTTTCCTTTTTTAATTGCTTTTCCTTTCAGTTCTGTTTTCAGTTGTAAGGGTTGAATGTTGCAAGGGCAATAAGCCAGCCTTGAGGGACAGCCCCAGCATCAGGGCCAGAATCCCAGGAGGAGCGTTTATTATTCATTTTACCTTTTATTTCTTTAACCCCCCCTTCATCAAGCCTTTGCACCAGCTCCTAGCTCTGTCCTGTGATGGCGAGTGGAGCTTATATTTGGGTTTTTAGGAGCTTTTCCCACAGATGGAGGTATGGGCTTGAGCAACGCTTACCTGGCCCATTTTTGGCTCCAAGGTGCCATGCCACCAAGCACATGAACCTTAGCAGAGAGGGGGATCCCCTGTTCATCTCAGGGGTTGCTGAAGCCCTCGGTGGTGGGGGGCCATGCGGATCCCCCCATTTTTCCCTCACGCCACTGAATATTTCTCTTTCCTTTGAGGCTGGGCCCTGGCTAGGAGACCTGGGGATCTGGTGGCCGCCTCGCCTGGCATCCCCAAACTGGGGCCTGCTGACCCACCGTGTGTCCTCTCAGTGGGCACCAACACCGTTGTCCCCTTGTGTCCCCTCAGGGACACAATGCCATCTCCCCTCATCCCCCTCACATCGCCTTGCTGAACCCTGGGCTGAGAAGGACCCAGCGCCATCTCCCCTGGTGTCCCCTCACTAGATCGTGAGGAAGCCAATGCCATCTCCCCTCACCCCCTCATGTCCCCTCACTGTCCCCAACGTCATCTCCCCTCATGTCCCCTCAGATGCCAACTCCTTCACCACCTCACTGAACCCAACACCATGTCCCCTCACTCCGCCAACAGTCCCCTCGCTGGGTCCTGAGGGACCCAACACCATCTCCCCTCACGTCCCCTCACATCCCCTTGCTGAGCTCAGGGCTGTGAGGGGAACCCAACACCATCTCCAACACTCTTGGCTCCTCACTGGATCATGAGGGACCCAACACCATCTCCCCTCACATCACCCTCATGTCCCCAGCACCATCTCCCCTCACATCCCCTCACTGAGCCCAGGGCTGTGAGGGACCCAGCGCCATCTCCCTCTTGGCTCCTCACTGGATCATGAGGGACCCAGTGCCATCTCCCCCGCCTCACATCCCACTCACGTCCCCTTGCCATCTCCAACACCATCTTCCCCTCACGTCCCCTCGCTGTCCCCAGCGCCATCTCCCCTCACGTCCCCTCACTGAGCCCAGGGCCGTGAGGGACCCAGCGCCATCTCCTCTCACTGTCCCCAACGCCATCTCCCCTCACGTCCCCTCACTGTCCCCAGCGCCATCTCCCCTCACGACCCCTCACTGGCTCACGAAGGACCCAGCGCCATTCCCCGCTCCCCCCCGCCGCCTCCGTGGGGACCCGCGGGCGCCATTTGGGGCGGGAGGCGGCGGCCCGGCGGCTCCCCGGCGGGGCGGTCCCCGGTGCCGGGTGGCCGGGGGCGGGCAGCACCGTTCCCCTCCCTCCCGCCTGACCTCAGTTCCTGGCGGAGCGCGGCGCCCGTCACGAGTGCGGCTCCGCTCGGCTCGGCTCCGCTCGGCTCTCTCCTCCCCGCGGGGCCCCGTTCGCCTCCGCGCCCGCCGNAAGGTGGGCGGCGGGGGCCGGTGTCGGCTGGGGTGGCCCTGGAGACACCCCTCACCTCTGCAAGGGCTGTGGGCCTGGGGACGGCCCTGGGGACCCCCCTGCAAGGGCTGTGGGCCTGGGGACGGCCCTGGGGACCCCTCTGCAAGGGCTGTGGGCCTCGGGACAGCCCTGGGACGGCCCTGGGGACCCCTCTGCAAGGGCTGTGGGCCTGGGGACAGCCCTGGG
>VYZW01059695.1:52757-80444 GCA_013401315.1 Balaeniceps rex
CCCTGCGCGGGCTGGGGGCCTGGGGACCCCTCTGCAAGGGCTGTGGGCCTGGGGACGGCCCTGGGGACCCCTCTGCAAGGGCTGTGGGCCTGGGGACAGCCCTGGGATGGCCCTGGGACAGCCCTGGGGACCCCCTTTGCAAGGTCTGTGGGCCTGGGGACAGCCCTGGCACAGCCCTGGGGACCCCCCTGCAAGGGCTGTGGGCCTGGGGACAGCCCTGGGACAGCCCTGGGGACCCTTCTGCCCTGGGGTGTCCCTGGGGACTGCTTCTGCTGGAGGTGTGCGGCTGGGGGATGCTCCTGGGGACCCCCCCAGACACACAGCACCACCAGAGATGTGAGATGTGGGGCTGGGGGACAGTCCCTAGCCCCCCCCCCCCCCAAGGTAGAGGTCTGGGGACACCCCAGGGACACTGGGGGACTCTTTGGGACAGGAGTTTGGGGTCAAGGACACCCCACCATCCCCTCTGCCAGAGGCGGGGGACATCTTTAGGGATTCCTCTGTGTGGGTTTGGGGATGTCCCGGGGGATGACCCCCTGTGCTGGGGATGTGAGGTTGGAGGTGTCCTTTCTGCTGGTGCCATGGGACACCCCAGAGGCACCCCTGGGGGTGTGGGGTCACCCCCAGGAACCTCTGTCTCTGCTGGTTGGGATATACTGGGGTTCCCCGCTGGGGTTCCCCCTTTTCAAAGGATTTCTTTCTCCTGTGGACAGGACTGGGGGGATCCTGGTGGGATCCCTTTTCCTGGGGCTGTTCACTGGGGGATCTGGACGAGTCCAGCCTGAAACCCTCTTTCAAGAGGTCCACCCTCCAGCCAGGCGTATGCTGCGGAGGGTGCAGGTTGGAGGGGCAGGACCTGGAAATGTCTCCCCAGTGGACACAGGGGTTGTGTGGTTCGTACCCGTGGGTTGGCCGTGCCCTGGTCTGTGCCCTCAAAACGAGGGCTCTGAAGATGTGTGCCGTCATACCTCATCTCTCACTCTGTCCTTCTGCTTGCCACTCATTTCTCCTTGCCCCTGAGCGTCTTCTGCTGGTGAGAGTGTGTTTTAAAACCCATCCCTTTGGTGGGGAGCATCTGCATGCCAGCACAGAGGGGACCAGGACGCTGGAATCTGTGTGGGGCAGTCACAGGAGTGAGTTGTAAGGACATGCTGGAAGTTTTGGGTTGGGCCACGTGTCCTGCCTGGTGCACATGTGAGTTCTGGCCATCTTTAAGAAAGAACACAAGCTCTGTTTGAGGAGGTAAAGGGAGTCTTCTTTCAGTTTTCATCCCAAGTTTTGGGGGAAAGGAGGCTTTCTGGACTCGCTGACGTCTCTCCAGTTGTTGGGTTTCTGCTGCCTTATGGAATAGGAGTTTTCCTGTGATCTGCAATGTGTCCTGACACAGAAAGCTTGTCTTGTGAAGACCATCATGAGTGAATTCCCGGCACTATTAAGGAAGGGATGGTCTGACATCGCGTCTGGGATGTAGGATGGATGTGCAAACCTCTCCCAGCCTTTCTGTTTTCTTCCATGGGTAACCCTGTCCTCTGGTCTCTCACCTTTCTGTCCTCTAAAAATTAAGGATAATCTTTTCTCTACCTGGAAATCAGTGGATGTTCCGCCTGCTCCAGGCTCTGTTACGATGCTCTACAGCGCTGACCTAGCTGCCTCAGTTTCCCCATATGTGTAAGGATATACTACTTCCCACAGAGGATTTGTTGGGCATAATTTGTTTGCATTCAGAAAATCCTTGGGGATCCCTGTTGGAAATGCTGTAAAATCAACATGATGGTTATTTTAATTATTATCGTACTTGAACAGGACTCATCAACTACAGCTCTGCCAACACACCTTTGCCTAGACCTGCCTCGATCTCTGCCGACTCCTGTCTTGGTCCAGTGGTAAAGAGGGATTTGTGGATTTTTCAGTGCTGCCCCTTTCGCTTTCCTGTTCAGTTCAGAGCGAGAAAGCTCAGGAAAATGTAGGAACCTACGTGAGACTTCAGGCTGACGGACTTATTTATACCACCGCAGCGAAACCAAACTCAACCACATGGCGAAAGTCCAGCGCTGGCACACCCCCGGGATGCAGTTCTCCTTCCTCGGGGACATCGCTCCCCTTCAGCTATGGAGCCGCTAGTTTTTCCCACCTCTTTCCTGTCTGACTTCAGCCCTCAAGTCCCTGATACTTCTCTTTTTCTCTGTCTTAGTGGGAAGAGTAAGGTAGTAGGTTAGGGGAGCAGGTACACCCTTCCCATGCCCTGGCTGCCTGCTGGGAAATCCTGCTCTCGTTCATCCTCCTCTCCCTACCTCTGGGTCTGTCTTGAGTAACTCCTCGTCGCTGGGATTGTGTCACGCAGCGTGGAGGAGTTTTCCAAGTATCTCGCCTCTGATTTCAAAAGCTTCCTAGCTGCGTAGGTTACTCGCTCCTTACTTTCGTCATCGTTGCAGGTTTGAGTTGTAGACAGAGGGTTTCGACGTGTTTGCGGTGATGTGCACACCTCTCCGCACCGCTTTTTGGCCAGACGATGATAGGTTTTCTTTTCTCAGCTTCAGACCCAAAGAGGAATTTGTGGACTCTCAGCAGTCCATGGACTGCAAGTCAGACATTATTTTAGAAGACAGCCAGGACTAAACCCCACCTCGAGACTGGGTAAACTGGGACAAACCACCACTGAAGGCTGAGGTACCTGGTTACGATGTCAGGCTTTCAGTAGCAGCAGCAGAAAAAATGCCTTATTTTCACCAAGTGGCCCGAGTGGCCCAGGGAAAACCATCCAGATGCTTGTCCGCTTCCCTCTGCCTCAGATGGGGAAAGCAACGAGCAGCAGCACAGCCTTGGGCAGGGTTTGCGCCACGGAGACCTGTGGCTGCGACTTTACCTGGCTGTGACTTCAGTTTCTCCAGGGTGCTTCTGAATTTCAGGAGTGGGAGGCCAGAGCACAAGCACAAGTGAGTAAATTCTGTACAAATCAACAGCAAAAAAAAAGTGCTTCAATTCCAAGCGAATCCCTCAAGCCTCAGCAAACAGGACTGTTTCTCTCTTATTTTCCTAGAAATATATGAGGGATGGAGCATAGCTAGAAAAGGTAGGGATGCAAACCTGCTTGGAGAGGGTAATTACAAGCCTGTGGGTTTCTCTGTGTGATACCCAAGTGCCAGATCTGGACTGTTCACATGCTTCACCCGTATCTCAGAGATCAGCGGTAGCTTTGCCATTGACTGCAGAGCGAGAAGCAGAACATCTAAGTTAGACACCCAATAAATTGTCCCCTGCAGCTGGAAAGATGTCAAGAGGCTGCTGCTCTTGGTGGCTTCAGGAGAGGTTGGGAGAGTTCAGCAGTAGCGAGTTGGGTCCCTGCTTCAATTCCAGCACGCATCCAAGGGAATTGTGAGCATGGTGTTGATTTCCCACCTGCAGCTTGTCCTCTCTGTCCTCCCTGGGAGATATAAATTAATTCAGAGGGCAATGCTTTCTGCTCTGATTACGTGGACGGTGTGATGTCGCGGAGCTCATTGCTTCTGTCTTGGGACCGTTTCTTTTCCCCTTTCCCATTCCAGTGCTCCCTCACCCTGCTTTCTGCTAAGAGGGGTGTGCTCCACCACAAATTACTGCGCAAATCAATGCCTAACCCTTTTTTTTTTAACAAAAAAAAAAAAAGAATTAGGGCTTTATTGAGGCAGAAGGCTGGAGATGGGCATGTTATGGCTCAGTGTGCATTCACCGCTTTCTGTGCATCCTCTCCCAGTGGGTTGCAGACCCTTGATCACTCAAGTGCTTGTTTTCTTCTGGGAGATATTACCTTGCGTGGCAGCAGTGGGACGAGAGCTGCCTCCTGGTGCCTCCCAGTTGAACTCTTGCTGTGATAAGCACGCTAGAAATGCCAACAGCTTCATATCCATCCTTGGCCAACCGTCTCCTGGTAGCTAAGAGCTTCCACAGGTGACCTGGTCCACGCTGAAGCTGGTAGCATAGATGTTTTATATTCTCTTGTTGGATTTCCATGCCCTCCTGGACGTAGCAGTGGGTTAAGGAGAGATTTATTGCTGTCCTGCTTGTGATTAGGTGGCGAAAATGCAAAGTTCTTAAACAGTGCTCACTGTTGGCAATTCCAGGAGCTAAACTTAAAATCAGAAAAGAGATCAGAATTCAAGATTTCGGGGCTCTCCTCTGTTTTTCAGGCTTTCCTACTGCCTTTGAAGGACACACATTCCCATGAACTCTAGAGCAGCTGATCCTTGGTGCACGTCAGTCAGGTGGAGTGACGTTTTTGCCGATGTTGCAGGAGTTTTTGCCAGAAGCTCTGGCTCTGCTCTGTTTATGCATGACTTTGGGAAGGTTCCTACTTCCCCCACAGTGAATTAATGCTGTGCCTTTTTTGCTTGTCTCTGGATCAGATTTTTCAGCCCTGTACCATTGAAATGCCGTTGCAGTCCCCCAGGCTCCCTGAGCTCTGCCTTGCAGCGTCTCTGCTTCTCCTGCACGGCGAGGGAGGGTAGATTTGGGGATGGCTTAGTGCCCCCATGTCCTGGAGAGGAGCACGGAGCATCCCTCCTCAGATCATGTAGGGAACGTGCTCATCTCCGGCTGGGTGGATTTATTTAGCCCAGCTGCCACGACACAGAGGTAGCAATTCTGGAGGTGTGAAAATAGCCAAATAGCGACTTGCCTTCTGCTTCCCGTTGAGGGGCACCTCACTGGCTCTAAGACCACAGGGGGGTTTATCTCTGCTGGGGTATTTCCTCTCGCTCATGTTTGCTCCAGGCCACATCCGCTGATGCTGGGGAGATCAATGTCGGTACATGCACGCTGCTCCCCTTAGCAGTCCTGGCGTGCCCCTTCGCCGCGTGTACCAGGTTTGCCAGGCCAGAAGCCCATGGCTGAAGCCAGCAGCGATCTTATGGAGCTCGTAAGTCGGCTGTGAAGACACAAGGGTTGCTCAGGTGCTTTAAGAAGTCTGCGAACGCTTGCAGCTCCGAGACTGCGTATTTTGGTGGTCCTCTAAGGGCTTTGCCACTGTTTGGTGAGCAAACAAAGCCGTTTGCTGTGGTTCTGCTGAGACTGCAGCCCTACTTGAGTATTTCAAGGTTCATCTCTTGAAACGCCTAATGCAGCATCCTGACACAGGCCTGGTGATGACTCGAGGTTCATCATCCGCCGTTGCAAGGGGGTTGGATTCTGCGGGTACCTAAACTGATGTTGTCTCTTTATACCCAGAGGAGGTGTTTCTCAAAACCAGCTCTGGATCTGCTGGTGGACAAGGCTATGATAGCCTAACTATCGCAAAGTGTTTTTCTGGGAGAGCAGTTGGTTTAGGAGGATGAATTGCAGCAGCAGGTTTTGTACAAGGAGCTGAAGCAATGCCTCCGATTGCACAATTTCAGCAGCTGTTGAGCGATTTCAGCTTTCCCCACTTCTGATGTCCTGGTCCAAGAGGAGAAACCGAAATAACTGTGAGCCAGAGACTTGGTCAACGGGAAGAGATACAAAGCCGGCGTGTGAGTAAGCAGCAGCTATCTGGGAGAGCAGCACCGTTACCAAGACTTGCAGGGCACAAGCACCCTGCACTCGCTTGTTTTGGTGTGTTTACCAACCAGACTTGTTTTTTCCTTCCCATGGAATCTGTTTTTTCTGTTGTGCCGAGCGTGTGACCTTTCTGTCTGCCTTCAGTGAGCGCAGGGATCCTGTTCCACAAGCAGCCAGCTCCGTGCGTGTCCCCTGCTCCGTGCGCTCTGCTCGCCGTGGCAGAGGAACGGGATGCTCCCTGCGACTTGCAAGGTGGAAGAAATCCTGTCCTTGGCTGAGCCACGTACAGGTCCAGCCTGCTGCGAGGTTTGCTGCTCAGGAATACTGAAGGAAAGCCCTGGAAAAGCCTTGGGGGTGTGGGAGCTGACAGGCGTACGTGTCCCAGGAGGTGACAGCCTTGCTGGCGCTGGATTGCAAATGCTTCAAAGCTCTGCGTTTCCAGCCACGGAGCATCTTTGCTGTGGGTTTCAGCTTCACCTCTTTCGGGCTCCTGTCTCTGCAGGTCACAAGCGTGCTCTGTTTCTCTCCACTTGCGGTGCCTTCGACGTGCTGATGCTCTGAGCGTGCCTATGTATTTCATCGGGAAAGCCGCAAGACCCAGGCAAGGTGTACCGAGTCCGGGATGGGAAGCTGGGCACTGAGGCTGGCGCTGTTTTGGAAGCTTATTATAAGAAATGTTGAGTCAGATCATGTATGCAACCTCCAAAGCGTCCTGCTAGAGCTGAAGTTTTAGGGCTTTGTGTTATACAAATGTACAAGAGAGAATAACACCCCTGCCTTGAAATTCAGCCTGCTTTTATGGGTGGTGGGGAAGACGAGGAGTTTTCCAGGCAGAGTAGTTCAGCCTCCTCTTTATCCATTTGCCATTGAATGTATTTACTCCCCTGAGCAGGTATGAGAGTGCCAGTTCTCATGTGTCCGTCCTGTCCCTTCCCATTGCCTCTTCCCTTGGGGCTGAGCTGCCATCGCTTGCTTGGGACAAGGTCAGTCACCTGCCACCTTTTTTTGGTGCTCCCTGGGGCTCCAGGCTTGCTCCTGAGGGTGCTCAGCTCCGGGTGCAGCCCCAGACTGAGTGCCAAGACCCAGAGCTGGCTTCTTAATCAGCATTTTTTTTAACCACGTTGTTAGACAGCTTTGCAGGCTGCGTTCACAGGAAACCATACGGATTTGCTCTAGCTGCAGAGGGTTATTCTGGCTGTGCAGTCCGGTAGGTAACGTGCCACCATCCTTGTCCAGGCGTGCAGCGTGGTGGAAAAGCAGGTGCTGGGAGCAGGCTTGGGAAGGGTTTTGAGTCTAGAAAGGGTTTGCATCTCCACCTGCCTGTCTGGGTGGCTCACGAAATACTGCCCTCAAAGAAAACCACCTACTCGATAGCTTGGACGTATCTTTCCAGCCGCTGGGGAAGATGGTGAGAGGACAGGAATTGAGGCAGAAAAAAGGCTGCTGCAGTTCTTGTTATGTTTTGGCTGTCTGCTTGCTGCTTTGTGGTACTGCTTTTGTTTGCATTCCTGCAGCTGGGGAAAACCCCTCGTCAGTCCATGTGCTGTGGGTGGGAAAGCGGCTTTCTAAGCGCCTCTCGCCTTTCCCATGCAGCGAGCGCCGTGGTTAGGGAGCCGGAGGAATGCAAAGGGTACCCGACTGGGCTGTTTGCTTTTCTTTTGCCATGTTTGTCCTGCCAGGGAAATACCAAATGGAACAAGGGAAATGAACTTGGTCTTGGAAAGCTGCTAGTGAAACATCTGCGGGCCGATTTACGTAGGGGAGATGGAGACTTGGTTGGGTTATGGCCAGCTGTGAACAGGTCAGGAGACCGTATTTCAGTATTTTAATAAGGTTGTAGAAATACCGGAGATATTTCAAAGGAGAGCCACAAGAATGATTAGATTTGGAGAACGGACTTTACGTTGTGGCTGCCTGATTGGTTTTTGGCATCTCGTGCAACACAGGAGCTCTGCAAATAGGGCTGGAGAGCTTCACGCTCTTTGAGAACGGGTGCAATCGGTAGGCTATAAAATTGTGCAAGGAATGTCCTTTCTCGTGTGCGCCAGGGTGGGGTGTGGCGTATCACTGCAAAAAATATCAGCTTGTTGTTGATAAACAGCAATTAAATCCACATTCTCCTCAACGGGGATGAGGTGCGATTGTTAGGAGCGCAAACCCCGTGTTCCCCTCGGTGCAAACCAGCTCTCTGTCCCCTTCGGACAAACGCCCTTCTGCTCTGCTTTCTTCTCAAGTGTGTTTAACTCACCAGCCTCGAGTGTTTGGGCTTTTGTAACCAGTTCACCGAAGCAGGTTTTGTCCCACGCTGTCGCAACGCCGGTGCTCGGACGCAGTTGGGGTTGCAGAGTGGCCTCGGTGAATGGCGGGGATGCCTTCTGCATGCCAACGGCGCTTATTTTGGCCGCAGGAATGTCTATAAATAGCCCTGGGTCAGGGCTCGAGGCGTTCGCTGTGCCCCACATGAGTACTCTGTCCGAGCCAGCCTTCAACCCTTCCTTCTGGTTTTGGAGCGCGGAACAGATGAGGGGACGAGCATCTCTCTGGAAAACCCAGAGATGACCAATGTCGCTTTTGGTTAATGCTTTTTAACCTTATTGCTTGCCTCCTTCCTGATTTTCCCCGGCTCCAGCCCGACTCACTGCCCAGGTATGTCAGCAAGCTGCTTTGTGGATGCTTCGTAAAGTTTTGTCACCACCTCCCAAACAGGTCCGTCTGCCACGCTGTGATTAGGGAGAGGTTGGTTTCAAATTATTCATTTGTGTTTTATAGCGATTTACGGGAGAGAAGTAAACACTCCATATAAATGCCATTTTTTCAGGGCAGTGCCACATCATTCCTGCCTGTGCTGCACGATCGGGGTCGGATGCTGGGACCGTCCATGGTCTGTGCCTCTGCCCCAAGATGCTTGAGGTCTTAATTCCTACAGATTTTGGGCAAGGTGGATCTTGGAGCAGGCCAGCTTTGGGAAATGACGCAACTGGATTTTGTTCCCCAACTGGGAAAGCTATTTCATGATACCTTTCCTCCATGTGTGTCTTCACCCTTCTTCCCAAGCTGAAAACACCTCCGCATCAGCTTTTGCAAGTCGCAGCCTTTCGCCACCGTCGCTGTAGGGATGACTCCACCCAGCAGATCCCCAGGCTTGTTCTGTCTTGTTTCCTCCTTGGAAAGATCTCTCCTGCTGATCTCTTTTGGGGGCTTGTTGAGCTCCGGCAAGCCATGCACGTCCTTTGCTCGGGGCTGTAAGGCGTTGGCCCTGTTTATTTTGGAGGGATGCTGGAAACGGCACCATCCCTTGACCCAGCACCACCTAGGGAACATGGCAGCACCCCTTTGTGCCTGCAAGTAGGAGCGAGCCCTTGGTGCGCTTCCCCGTGACCGACCGACAGACAGTTCCTAAAATGCCATGACTCGGAGCGCCTGAATCCAAATCCAAAACTGCTGAGTGCGCATTTCCTGCTCGCAGGGTCCCACGTGCACAGGGCTGGCATGACCCCGTGACTCTGAGCAAAGCACAGTCACACCAGCTCGTCCTCCGGCTCCTGACGTTGCAGAGGGGCAGACCTGAGCCTTTTGGGATAGGTTTGCTCTGGCCATCGCTATGGGGCTGGGTTTTCCAGCAGCCTCCCCAGGAAGGGGGTGCAATGCAGGGGTAGTGGGTTTGTGCGGGGCAGGAGGCTGCATGCTCCTTGCAGAGCAGCTAAAAGTAACACCAAGCCTTAATATAACGCAGAACGAGCCCTTCAAAACCTAGATCCCTTCATGGGGGGAAGATTTGGCTTTGCTACGGAAGAGAAATCCATTTTTCAGAAATTCCCTGGTGCTTCTCGATGTTCAGAGATGTTCAGACGAGGCAACCACCGTTTGCTGACGGTTTGCATCCCCTGATGATGGGAGCAGGTCGGTCCGTGTAGCAACGGAGAGGGTTGGGATCTGTGAACTGGCTGCAGGAAGGACTGTAACAAAGATTAAATTATTTTTGGAGAAGGAAGGAAAGAAAAAAAGAGGAAACGCTTCTATTTGCTCATCTCTTTCGCTGCCCAGGCTTGGAGTCTCTCTGTCATGGGGAATTCCTCCAGTCGATGGCACAGACAGGCTCTAAGTTCCCTCCAAGATGACCTCCCCGAGCTGTGTGTGCAGAGCTGGCTGCGTGGCTCCTTGTTCTTAGTGGTAAGCTAATGGAGTGCCTGATTTATTTTTGTTTCCCCCTAGCTGCCCCCCACAGCTGCGTTTCCTCAAGCCAACACAGAGCCTGCAGAAACACCCAGGACAGGAACCTTCCTCCGAGGGTACCCCCGGCTCTCTGCAGAGGCAACAGCCTGGTTGGGACAAGTCAGGAATTTCTGCCTTCAAATCCTGACTCGCGTCCCGTGTGGGAGGGACTTCCTGCCTCGGTTTCCCCCAAAATGGGATATTTTAGTGAGCTCTGGTCAGCTTTTGGAGAACATCTCCGGTGGCAATGTCTGTCCATTGCCAGAGGGATACGGCTCTAAATTATGACTTTATTTCTTCCTCTAGTGTCCTTGCTACAGGAGTGAGCTTAAAACACTGGCTGCAGGTAGCTCCTGAAATAGTTTTTGAATGGTGAGATTTTAGGGCGTTCTTCTCCTTGCTTGGGTCTGGGCTGCCTATTAATAGCGTAAATCTTCTTGGGACAGCTTCCTCCCAAACATGGATAAGAGCTGCTGAGTTGAAATACTTCAGGTCTCACCTGGGTGTTGTGAAAAAGTCTGTGCATCGCCGGAGCACCCACAGGTGGCTCTGCAAACAAAACGTTATTGCGTATTTCCTTCCCCAGGGGATTTATCTTCTGGACTAGACGGGACAGGGACAGGCTGAACTGCGCTGTGCGATCGGATGAGGGAATTTGGCTGCGATTATTCCAGCTCAGCAGTTCTTTCCCACGTAAGGGCTGAGACCTGCTCCATGCACGAACACGCCTGGCTCTCCCTTCTTAACCTGAGAGCTCCAGAGAGAGTCAAGGTCTTCAAGCCAGGAGGGTGTTGGAGCTAGATATATTCATGTTTTTAAGAGGGTTGTTGGGAACAGTTCCCCAGGCGCCGTGAGGTGTTCTCTGTCCCCTTGATAACTTTTAGATTGAGACCGGATGATTTTTCTAAAGGAGCTTCTCTGGCTCTAGTAATAATTCAGGAGGAGAAGCCAGTTTCTGGGGTAGGTCAGACTCGACAAGCACAATACCATCAAGTTTTCGGTTTTTAAATCTACCATCTAACTGGTGAGGTTTGACAAAGACATATCAGGTCACCAAAATAACGTACGTACAGGTGGTGCGTTGTCGTGGCTCAGCTGAACCGTGCTCGCTTGTCGCCAGCCAGAGCAAATAAATGTGGCGTATACAGCTGAGATTACATCCTGGGTGAGTAATCTCCCTGCCTGAATGCCAAGTATGTGCAAGATGGGGGCCTAAATAGATCTGTAAGCTCCAGGGTCAGGAGGAGGCCGGTGGGTCAGCTGGGAAGGGCTATAGGATTTGGGTGTAAGGGGATTTCTAGGATTTCCAGCAGGTTTTGCAGAAGCAGAAAAGCAATTTACGCTGTGTCGAGCCTCCAAGGGCTGTTGTCAGCAGAGCACAGGGCCAGCGCTGACTTCAGAGCTAACTTTGCAGCTGCGATCGGGTTAACCGAGGATGAGTCAATCTGTCCTGATTTTTGAGAGAGTGGCAGCTACGTGACGTGATGCGTGGTAGTGACGTAGCCTCGCCCCAGCAGAAGGAAACAACTCAGGATTAATTGAGCTGCCTTTGTCCCATACGCACGTGCCTCCGTCTGTATCTGCGCTGCCCTCTGCACCCTCCGAGTCCCTGCTGCTGTGCGGCCAGGCAATCCGTACCAGCCTGCGTTTGAAAGTCTGGGGCAGCTCTCAGCTGCCTGGCATCAATACCCAGCATCGCGGCGGTCACTCGAGTCGCCTGTAACAAGAAAACCTCTGTCACTTCCTGGGACGCTGAAACCGCGCTGAGATTTCGCACAGATTTAGCGCAGAGCGCGCGTGCTGCAAGAATGAGGCTCCTGGACTCAGAGCATCTTTTATACCTGGAAGCAACGTCTCTCCCCAACCAGGGTTTCCCATGGCAAGACCCTGAGACCGAGGAGGGGACTCATCCGTGGCAGAGACAAAAACAGAGCCCAGAGCCTTGATTTCTTTCTGTTCTGAACTGCTTTGCGATGGCTGCACCGCTGCAGTGGAACCACCAAAACCCTGCTGTAGCGTTAGCTGTAAAGGAGGAGGCTGTGCAGCTCAGCCCGCCTGCTCAACAAACAGGGAAGTTGGTTGTGCAGCTGCGGGCACGCTGCTGGCGTCTCTGAAAAGTGCACGAATCTTTGCGGGTGAGGTTCTCGTTATGAGTTGCTGCCTTTAGGGTACTCTTAAACCAATTGCTGCACCCTGTAAGTAACCTGCATCAAGGTTTAGCAAGCTGAGAGATTAAAAAAAGGTATTTAATGCTGGCTGTGAGCGTGTTGGCATCTCCACCTGCCTCCTCAGTGGGCTGCAGAAGGGCGTTTCAGCCATCCCATCTCTTCTTTTTGCAGCTGCAGAGCTACTTTGCTGCCTGTGAAGATGAGACGCCGGCCATCAGAAACCATGACAAGGTCCTGCAGCGGCTCTGCGAACATCTGGACCATGCTCTGCTCTATGGGTAAGCGTGGAGCCTGCCTCTGGGCTGCTGGGATGCTTTTCACCGTGCTTTGCCTACCGTGTAGCCCCAGCATGGGGAAACCATCTAGGCAGTAATTGAGATGGAGATAACGAAGCCCTTGCTTAACCTTCCTCTGGGTTTCTTTCTTCTTCCAGCCTTCAAGATCTTTCCTCGGGCTACTGGGTGCTGGTCGTTCACTTCACCCGCCGGGAAGCCATCAAACAGATTGAAGTGCTTCAACACGTGGCCACCAACCTGGGACGCAGTGAGTATTCGCAGACGTTGCCCCGGCTCTGAGGGCAAACCTCGGTTTGGAGGCATCTGGCAGGAGGCCGAGGCTGGTTGTGCTGGCTGCGTGTTTGAGGGCTGGAGCTGCAGGCGGATTGAGGGAGCCAGCAGGCAGCTCTGTGCTGAGTCCGGGTCGCTTTGCTCAGGCCAAGGAGGTGGGAGTCCTGCCGTAACCGCACGACGGATCTAGAAATAATTGCACCGTGTCTCAGGATCGGGTGTTGGGTCAGAGACATAGCCCTGCTTCTGCTGCCGCGAAACCAAAGCAATCTGCTGGGCCATGCTCTCGGGGAGGGTTTCTGGCTGAGGGGAGGCATCACCTCTCGCCCTAGAACGTCTCGCTGTAGCTGTTGTTTGCCTGATGCTGCTTCTTCCCTGCTGTGAGTTGTCTGTAGCGGATGTTTGGGACCATCAAGGCCTCTTTTGACGCAGGACAGTGCCCAGAGACCTCCTCTCTGCCTGATTATCCCAACGCCCTTCATCTCCCAAGCCCCGTACCGGTGAGAGCGGAGCTGAGCGCAGACTCCACCGTCACCTCTCTCTGCACCAGTATTTGTGTAATATCGCAAATTGCACCTGCGCTGATTTAGAGCGATTCTCCCTGTCTCTCCTGTCTCCTGATCCCTTCTGGAAATGCCAGCAGGGCTCCCATCTTGCTGGAGAGACACAGTTGTGTCTCTGCTTCTCAACCAGCTACCACGCAGTCTCTTATTCCCACTCCAAATCACGAATCTGCCCCTTCATCTCCCACTGACATTTTTCCCCACAGATTTCCCCAACGGTCAGTTGCTCCCCTGAAATGATACAAATGCGAATGAACGATCTGACGTGTTCTAACTGATTCGTGTTTATTTCCAGGCTTGCTTTCCTTCTCAGGTGTTTCCCCACAGATAAATCTCTCTGCTGCTTTCTTTTCAGGCCGGGCATGGCTGTACCTAGCCCTCAACGAAAACTCCTTGGAGAGCTATTTGAGGCTGTTCCAGGAGAACCTAAGCCTGCTGCACAAGTACTATGTCAAGTGAGTGTCCCACCTCGTTCTCATTTGGGCACTGGTTGGCATCCCTTCTTGTCAGAAGCAAGCCCTAATTTGCCAGTGGGGAACAAGCACTTGATCAGGGTCTGATCTTTCCTTGTGGGTTTTGCAGAGGTTTTGCATGATTAATGTAAAGGTCCCAGATGTGGATGCACTGTCCTATATAAGAGAGCCTGCAAGCATCTCTCCTAGTTACTTCTCTCACTCCCAGTCCCAGATGTACCCTTTATAATCTTCCATGTTTTCCAAGAAGCTGCTGAGCTCTTGTCCAGGGACCCAGCGCCGGTGGATGCCTGGAAATCTGGCTGTAGCTCGGTTCGAGGAGAGCACATAGTGGATGCCTGACTGCTCTGAGCCACGCATATCTGCCCTTAAGCTCTGCCATTGCTATAAGGAAGACGAAAACAACAGGCTCACGGCTCCGAGGATGTTTATGCAGCAGCTCGGAGACACACCACCAAGAAAACAGAAGGGCGCTTGTAGCTATTTCTTCTCTTTCCCACATCTCTGAAGCTCTTCTGTTTTATCCATGCTGCAGGAACGCCCTGGTTTGCAGTCACGATCATCTGACCTTGTTCTTAACGCTGGTGTCCGGGCTGGAGTTCATCCGCTTTGACTTGGATCTGGTGAGCGTTTTATCTGTTTGCCTTGGCTCTGGGAGAGCGGGTACGAGGATCAGGGGGAGTCCTGGGTGTCACAGGTCCAGGGCGTACCTTCTTGTTGGTCTGCAGCTGAAAATGTGAAGCTGCCATTTTTAGGAAAGGCTCTAGGCTGGGATCTTTGGAGATCCAGCACAATATTCCTATTGCTCGGTTATTCCTCTGCACTGTTCAGAAGAGGAACGAGGCAGGTGCGGGGAAGCCAGCTGTGGGGCAGATTGATGGGGATAAAGGAGTTGAGCTCTGCCAGTGCGGTATGAAATGCTGGCATCCCTCCAGGTAAACACAAAGCCGCTGGCTAACCCTTGGTGTCGCAGTGGAACCGCCGGGTTTCCTCTGAAAGGCGGCAGAAATGGACAGTCAGAGGACGTTCAAGGACAGCCCCGTTGTTTTGACTGTGCTAATAACTGTGTGCAGTGACTCAGAGCCTGACTCACCCCACGCTCTCTTCTCTGCAGGATGCTCCTTACCTGGATCTGGCCCCATACATGCCAGATTACTACAAACCTCAATACCTGCTAGACTTTGAAGACCGCCTGCCCAGCTCCGTGCACGGTTCGGACAGCCTGTCCCTCAACTCCTTCAACTCGGTCACCTCCACCAACCTGGAATGGGACGACAGCGCCATCGCTCCATCCAGTGAAGGTCAGTGGTTTTTCGGAGACGGGTGCGGTCAGGGCGGTGCACTCCCAAACTTCCTTCAGCTGAGCTGCTGCGTCGGATGAGACACCGAATGAGGTAGCAAATGATGGGCTGGAAGAGAGCAAAGCGAGACACCCAGCAGTTAGGCTGTGAGTCTGTCCCGTCTTGCCTTGGGAGGTGCTGGGATTTAAGCTGTGGACGGCAGCCCCTTTGCCTCGGACCAGGAGAGGACTTCCCATGCTAGTCACCTCAGGCCACGTTTCCATCCTGGGGGGTGTGTTTTAACAACTGGAGAAGTCTCCCCATGGAATGAAAATTGTGTCTGTATCTGAATGTGGCTTCCAGTTCAGAGCAGGTATGCGGGGCTGCAGAGGACCTTTTTAACTGCTTATTTTGCAGTCCAGAGACCCAAATATGCTGGAGGTGGTGGGGAATAGTTTCCAGAGTCTTTTCTCCATGTCTGCAGTCTGAGGGAAAGGCAGCCAGTGGTCTCAGAGGTGCTGTTTTTTCCTCTTTATGCATCTTAACTTGAGCAGCCTGAAAAGTTGTCATACTCACCCCCTTACCCCTATCAGAGAGGGCTGGGTGGTGTTCCTGATGAACTGAGAAGACGTGGACCTTTTGCCTCCCCTCTTAACCTGCCTCATGCTGGAGCAGGGAGCTCTTACGCTGCAGGAGGCATGTTCACATGAAGGAGCAGCTCTGCTGCTGCTGTTCCTAATCCAAAATGTGTTGCCCTTGTTCCTTTTTTGATGTCAGTTTGAACAAAGCGAGATCAGGGGATTCTGGAGTAGACGGGGTGATGCAGTGAATTCAGGACTGAGTCTGCATACGGATGGGTTCCCTCTGAGACAAGGGTCCGCCAGTTGCCTTTTATGTGCAAGATAGAAACCGCAGACATTAAAGATGCTGAGAAGGAACAGCCTGGGAAACAAGATGCAGAAGCGGGGATGGGCGTTAGCACGGTTTCAGCAAAGGGCTTTGAAGCGCAGCACTGTTTTGGGCTCACCCACAACGTCTGCGCTCGTGCTGTAAGCGTGAAAGGGTTTGCTTTCGGGGACTTGCTTATGCCAAACCTCCAGCATCCAGGTAAGTTGGAGACAGCACGAGGAGCCTAGCCATAAAAGTCACCGGAGGAAGCCTCTCTGTCCCCAGAGTTTTGGCATAAGCAGGCGTTTCGGTGCATGCTGCACCCCCTGGGCTTGTATTCCTGTTCCTCCCTCAGCAGAACACGTCCTGGTGCCAGCACATCTCCTACCTGTCCCTGTTGACTGGGCAAGGGGTGTCATTTGGGTTTGGCTACGTTCTCCAGCCCGTCTGGTGGATGGAAGCTTAATGCTCAAGAGAAGAGGGGTTTGGAGCAGAGATCCAGGAGATTTTGGAGCTAGATTGTGGTTTTAGCATTGTCGCAAGCTATTCCATGTGTCCGGGCAGCAGTTGTGATCTGTGTCTCAGTTTCCCCATGCATAGAGGGGTTTGGTGCTGATGTAGAAATGCCGTCCCCTGTTGTGGGACCAGGACGGTGGAGGTGTCGGAGCCCTGGAGGGCAGGCATTGCCACTCTTCCTCCGGCATGGAGGAATTTAACTTCAATAACCATTCCACTGCTCGTCGTTTCAACAGGAGCATCTCGCTACCCTGGGAGTGTAGGTGGAGCTGGGGATTTTAGGATCAGAGGACAAGTTTTTCCCTTTAATCAGACCCCTGGCTTTGCAAACATTAATGAGTCAAACATCACATGGGAGGTAAGTGTGAAGTGGGGAAACTGAGGCACAGAGCAATTGAATTGGTTCACAAAGGGGATCCCTGATTAGGTACGTGCCACCGACCGTTTTTCTGGTTTAGCTTTCCAGCAGCCTGCGTAATGGGGCCTTCGTCCTTCACTGGTCCCGTTGTAGCTCCCATAACGCAGACATCCAGCAGGAACATCCATTAGTGCAGCTGATTTCCATTTGCATCCATGTTCCCTAACTATTTTCTCATGCGTTTCAGATACCGGTGCGAGATTGTTTTGTTTCATTCCTTTCCCATCTCCCTCCCCAAATCCCCTTCACACTCTCCCATGTCCCCCCTCCCTCCCCACTACTTGTATTTCTAATCCTGAGTTTTATCCCTCGTTTTTGTAGATTATGATTTTGGAGATGTCTTTCCAGCAATGCAGACCATACCCAGCAGAGACTGGGAAGGTGGGACATACTCATCTGTTACAACATTTTGTTTTTCTCTCTGCATTGCTGCCACCTGAAGCTTGCTGCATGCTCCCCGGTTCATTTCTTTAACAAGCAACCACCGCATCTTGATGGAATTCAATAGAGGCAGAAAGGAGCGGAAAAGATCCCCCAAGGTGGGAGGTTGCGTGTCTCACCTGTAAGACCACGTGCAAAGCTTTCCCCAACTCCTGGTGTACGCAGGCACGCTCACCTGGCCGTATATCCCGGAGCGGAGGATTGTTTTCCTGCCTCTGACGATGGCTCCGTGTCTTCTAGACGTGTCTGCCCCAGCGCTCGGCGTAGCAGACGTGAGGCTGGAGTTTCGAGTGCGGTTCTGTGGCTGCGCGATACGTTACGGCCTGTGTTGATAAAGGAGCCTTTATACCAGGTTACAAAAGAAAAGCTGCAAAATCGCCCCCGCCGCGAAGCTGGCAGGCAGGGATCAGCGGCCGTCCAAAATGAGCGTGACCGTGCCAGCGGACCTTACGCCGTAGATTTCCTCTTTGGGGTAAAGCACACAAGGTGCTGACTGAAAAACTGATCCACCTTCACTGATTTCCTGAAAGCCCTGGAAAACGGCTGAATTAATTCTGCTTTCTTCAATTTTGGGCCTTTTTCAGGGATTAATTTGGAAGGTTTTGTTTGCCTTGGACCCTGCTCTCCTGTATTAAAACATCTCTCTTGAAGCCACAACATCCAGCACATGGCTGTGCTCGGTTTGGGTCACTACGCTTCTTTTTTTTTTTATTTTACCACTTTTAAAACCAACTTGTCAGCTATGTCTGGCCTTTACAGTCAAGAGCACAGGCCCATTTTAGAGGAACTTGTTCTCCTTCCTCCACATGCAGTCCCTCTGTGTATCCTTTGCATGTCATGGGAGTAGGAGACCTCTCTGCTTTACCCCCAGAGGAAATACACCCATGCTCTGTCCTTTGCAGCTAAAAGCTGGATGGAGCCTTGGGTCCAAATTGCCTCGGCCGGTACCGCCTGAATATTTGGGGAAATTCTGCCTGAATTCCATGTGGATGGCTCTTGGGCTCTAACACGCTCCCTCTCACCTTCTCTCTTACCCCACGCGCAGAGATGCTCACAGAGATGGTTTAACGTGTCCCTGAAGCTTGAGCGTACACCTAGAGGGTACAAACCACGTTTCCAAACCCAACGCCAAGCGAGCAACTTAACCGTGGGTGTCGGGTGCAGGCTGGGAGAAGCCAAGGGATGCGGGGAGCAGATCCCTCCAGCTTTCGGAGACGTGCACGGCTCCTGTGTGCGGGTCCCGGTTGCAAAGCGGTGCCAGCGTGATCCACCGCTGCTCCGGGCTGGGTCACTGTGTGCTGAGCAAACCTCGGCCGTAGCAAAGTTCTCATCACAACCCCCCGCCAGGTTAGCTTACTGATGCGTTCCTTGCTGTTTGTACACAGAGCAAGAGGTTAAGAAAGTTGGGACAGTTCCCCATTTTCAGCAAATGCATTTGGGGTAAAATTCTGTATTTTGGACAAAGATTGTTTTGTCTCAACAGAACCAGCAGGGTTTCGGCAAAAGAAGCGACATTCATTTTGGTGATACGTGCTAGAAGCCTGGGGCTGAAATAACTTTTAAATGTTTTATTTTCCCTTTAATGTAGGCATTAAAAATCCACCCAATTTACTTCCCTCGATAGAGCTCACACCCTCCACGCTGCGGGGCAGGCGTTTCAGCAGGAACAAAGCAGCGTTTTGAAATCGGCCATCACAAAACTGCCTTTATTAGATTTTTATAAGAGGTTTCATCTTCCTACTCAAAACATACGCCCTCGAATCAGTCTGCCAGGGCTGTGGTTTCCTTCAGAAGGGTTCTCCCTGCCGAGCAAGAGGTTTCTAGCTGGCTTTGGAAATGAAGGGTGTCGGAGAAGGGAAGGGCATGGGTAACCTTCCTTTAACCGTGACTTTATGGACGGATAACTCCGAGCATGACTCCTGTAGCCCTTCTCCACTGCTTCTTTTCCCTCTGAAGACTAACACGGGCCGAGCCGGTTGTGCTACGACCTGTCTGTCCAGCCTGCTGTCCTCGGGTCCCGGTGAATGCTGTGTCCCCCCTCCACCACACTTCCAGCCCCCCGTGTGTGTCTCGTGCAAACGGAGAAAAGCCACCCGCTCCGTAAGGATCGCTGCCCCACGGGCTGGCTCTGTTTCTGCCCCTCTAGCCGAGCGAGCATCTTCCTAAGACCTAGTCGTAGGGGAGAAGCAGCAATGCGGCACAGCAGCCTCTTTAGCTCACTGTCATCTTGCTAAGGAGCACCGTGGCCCCAAGACCCCTCAAGTTCCTTCCCAAGGATGCTACCTCTACTTCTTAATCCAGCTGCCGGCTTCTGGGCCACCAAGCTGTTATTTCCAGGCGTTGTCTAAATTGCAGCGGGTGCAAAATGCAGAGCGATGCTGGGTCGCACGCTGGCCTGTCTCTCCCTCCTCGCAAAGAGCCTGCTGCCTGCAGCAATCTCTGAAGCTAAGCTGGTCCGACAGCGCTCTGACGGTGCCCGGGATGGTGTCATTGCGAGCAGCATGGTGACCGTGTAGTGCCCCGAGCCCCCAGCGCGCAGCTTTGCTTGATTTGACTTGATCCAGGTGCCCGAGCTGACATTAATCCCACTCTTCCCTTCTTGTCTTTGCAGATGGAGACCTCACGGACACGCTCAGCTGCCCACGCTCCACTGCCTCGGAGGCGAACGGCAGCAAGGCCTCCGTGAAGAGCCCGACGCAGCGCTACAACCCCTTCAACGAGGAGAAAGCCGACGCGCCGTCCTCCACCGAGACCACGCCGGTGCACACAGCTTCCCAGGAGAAGGCAGAAGCCACCCCTGAAGGAACGGACCAGTCCGAGAGCTGCACAGAGCTGGAGGTCATCAGGTAGGGACAGAGCTGCTTGGCCTGGAAGCATGCCCCTGAGTGTCATCTGTCACCAGAGGTTGATGACGTGCCACCCCTTCTAGCCCAACGGAGACAGCATCTGTGGTGTAGCCTTTGTACAATCGTGAGAAAGTGGTTTTATACCTCCAGACACCAACTGATGCTCTGTGGGTGTCTGCAGAGCTGGTCCCTTGGGTCTGTAGAGCTACAGGCTGGCTCGACATAAACACATTTGCCTGACAGTCTGTATCGGAGAGCTCAGAGGAAGCCGTGAGCTTTTATTTGAGGCTTTCTCCAGCTGGTGGCAGGTTTGCAGCAACTCTGGGTCTCAGATCTTCCCTCCCCTCCTTCCTCTTGTTTGTCAACGAGCTGTGGCTAAACCTGTTGAGGGAGATGCCTCTGCAGACCTGCTGGCCTGTGTTTGACTCTTGCAGAGGAGATCCCCAGGGGTCCCCTGGAGCCCTTAAACCCAGACAAAGAGCTCAAGGCTCTGTCTGCTCACACCCAGGGATGGGGGCACCCCAAAACCAGCCCAGCAGGCCTGTGCTTTGTTCCCGTGCCCTGTTTTTCCTGGGAGGAGCAGAGGAGCTGGGTTACATCGCACCCCGCTCTCCGGCAGACACGAGGGAAGGGGAGCACCAAGCTGGCTTCCCGAACAAGAGTGACCTGGCAGCAGTTTGGGTGCCATGGGAGGCCTGAACACGTCTGCAGCCGGCATCTGTGCCGTTCGGCTGGAGCGGGCTCCGGCCTGCATCTCCCTCTTCTGGCAGCTGAGCACACGGCATCCCCATGTCCTCTTGAAACCTTCTCCCTTCCCAGCACCTTGCTCTCAGACAGGGATTTCTCCCACGTCACTTTAGCTCCGCATCAATTTGTGATCCCCTTTGCAGCCAAAGGAAGCCCAAGATGCTGCGTCCAGCAGCCGATGCCTCTTTTCTTTTTTGGATAGGTAGGAAACAGTGTCCATACGCTGCTTTTCTTGTGACGGCTGGCATGGAGACGGGAGCTCTGTGTGGCCACACATTGAGCCATGTTCTTGATCTAAGGATTTCTCTGCAACAGGGAAAATTGCAAAAGAAGGTTGTTGGGAAAGGGTGGGACCCCTCTCTGTATTGCAAAAGTCTAAGCAGGCACAGATGAGTGACATCTCTGTTGGCCTCTCACCTTGCAGGTTAGCCAAGAAGAAGAAAACGGGCAAGAAGAAGAAAGCGAAGCCCGAGGAGCCGGTGAACACCCCTGCGCCCGTAGTGCCTGAGACCCAGCAGGCCAGTGGAGACAGCGGCGTGAACGGGCTGAGTGACAGAGAAGACCCACAGAGAGACGATGGTCCCGCTGCCCCGGCTGGTGAGCCAAGCCCGAGCGGGCAGGAAGAGGGTCGCGACCGCTCTGCCCTCACCCAGCTGGCTTTACGCATCCCCGAGATGAAGGACACGTCCATGGAGAGCGTGGGGCAGCCGCTGAGCAAGGTGATGGACAGGCTCAACGGGCAGCTGGACCCCGGTGGCTGGAATGCCCCTCTCGAGCCCCCCGGGCAGTCCTTTCGGACTGGCACGCCAGGGGAGACCCCGGATGGATCGTCCTCTGGCGACTTTAGTGAGGGGATTTCAGCCCCCATGGACTTCTACCGCTTTACCGTTGAGAGTCCAAACGCTGCTGCACCAGGTGGTGGCCACCATGACGCTCCAGGGCCTGGCCAACCGCCACATGTTTCTGGTAGCCCTGAGGCTCCTGAAGAAGAAGAAAGCAGAGAGGGACAAGCAGTTGGGGCAGTAGAGGAGTCTGGAGGGGCGAGTGATGAACCCCAAACTGGCCAGACAGAAACCGCCAACCCCCAGGTTCTCCAGGAGCCGAAGAAGGAGCAGCCCAGCCCTTCCCCGAGCAGCGCTGAGGACTCTGGCGTGGACGAAGGGCAGGGCAGCCCTTCGGAGCTGACCCATCCCTCCGAGTTCAGGTGAGGCTGGGTTTGCTCAGCAGGGAGAGCATCTTCCAAACAATCTTGAGCTCAAGCTGTCACTTTTCCCTTTGCCCTCGGTTTGGGGGGCAAAGCCCATCCTTTTCCGGGATGAAGATGAGGCACAAGGGGTCAGGAAGAGAAGGTCTTGGGGGGCCAACAAGTTCAGTAAGGAAGGGGATTGCCCTTCCTGGACTCACCCAGCCCCACGACTGTTCCCATCCTCTACTGTCTCTCTTCACAGGGTGGATAACAACCATCTCCTCCTGCTGATGATCCACGTCTTTCGGGAGAACGAGGAACAGTTGTTCAGGGTAACGTGGTCACCATCGATCTCCCGCAAAGGACGGGCTCTGTGCCTGCATCGGCTGTGGGCTGAGAGCTCTTTTCTCTCCGCACAGATGATCCGAATGAGCACCGGGCACATGGAGGGGAACCTGCAGCTGATCTACGTCCTGCTGACAGATTGCTACGTGTACCTGATCCGGAAAGGTATCCCGTCCCAACAGCCTCTGTGCTCAGCTGCAGGGAGGGACGCTTGCTTGATCCATGGCTTGTCCGTAAATTAGGGCACCATAGCTCACTACCTTCACTGCCAGCTCCTGCCAGTTCCATCATGTCCCCCAGAGCAGTGACAGTCACAGTCGGGAGCTCAGGTTGACTTGTCCCCTGAGAAGCCCTGGGACACGTGCCCCACGGCTGCATGCTGCCTGGGACACAGCTTGGTTGGCAGGTCCATCACCGCTGCTGCTCAGCGGCCCAGATCCAGGCAGCGCTGGGGTCCTTTGCCCCCCCTTCACGTGGCTCTTTGTGTCTGTGCCAGGGGCAGCGGAGAAGCCGTACATGGTGGAGGAGGCCGTTTCCTATAATGAGCTGGACTACATTTCGGTGAGTGCAGCCTGGGTCGGGTCAGGCCTCTTGGGGAGAGCTGGAGGCGAGTGGAAGGGTCGGTCCTCACCTCTCCAGCTGCAGAGGTGTCTGGTACATCACGGTGGGGGGTTTCTGTGGAGCGCTCTGTCCCCAGGGAGCGTTTTGGCTAGTGAATCTTTGAGACTGGGAGAGTTAGAAGTGATCCCCCCTCAAATGCCACCTCTGCGGGTGCCCAGCTTGCGTGTATCTTCGCATGGGCAGCAGAGCGACCACTGACCTTCTCCCCTGGGGCCAGAAGGCAGGTTCAGCCCTGCTTCGCCACCCCTCGTCCCCCGCCTGGCTTCCCTAACCGCTTGTACGTGGCGCAGGTTGGGCTGGATCAGCAGACGGTGACTCTGGTGTGCACCAATCGGAGGAAGCAGTTCCTGCTCGACACCGCAGACGTGGCTCTCACCGAGTAAGCAGGGACCGGGCAGCGAACCGTGGTGCTTTCCTCCCGGGGTGCAGACCTCTGGCCGTCACCTTGGGCTCCCAGTGTGACTTGGGGAATGCAAGAGACACCGGTGACAGCCCTTCATGACAAAGTCCTGCGACCGGAGGGGGTTTGGGGTTTGGTTTGATGCCGCCGGCTAAACCCTGCAGGCACTGGGCGATGCAGACTGCGTGTCCTTTGTGTCACTTGGGATGAGTAGGGATGAGGTCTTGAGTTTCAAGGCACGTCCCCAGGTCTCTCTGTGTGTTGTCAGCTCAGGGAGGTGACCTCGTTAGGGCCTGGGTGGTCGTACTGGGATTTGTGTGAGGATTGTGTCTTATCTCTCAGTCTCACCCGTCTCCTTCCTGGAGCTCAGACTTTGCAATCCCTGTTGCGTTTGGTCTGTAGGTTGATTTCAAGACCCTTTGGTCTTGAAGACCAGAGGCCCACGTTGAAGGGAAGCCCCTTCGGCATGAGAGCGCGTGAGGGAGATGAGGGGCTGTTTGCCCTGGCCTCATCGGAGATCTCTTGTCTCCCTCTCAGGTTCTTCCTGGTCTCCTTGAAGTCAGCCATGATCAAAGGGTGCCGGGAGCCCCCGTACCCCAGTATCCTCACAGATGCCACCATGGAGAAACTGGCACTCGCAAAGTTCGTGGCCCAGGAGTCCAAGTGCGAGGTGAGTTTGGATATCGTGGCCATCGCTACATGTGACGGAGGCTCAAGGAAGCTCCCTCCCGTTGACTTCTCCGCCTGATTCTCTCAGGCCTGCGACGTGGTGGTGCGTTTCTACGGCCTCGTTCACTGGGAAGACCCCATGGACGAGGCGCTGGGACCTGCCAACAATAGCTACACCTCTGCCGAAAACACGGTCACCAAGGACGGCATCCTGCACTACAAGGCAGGGACCTCCTACCTGGGCAAGGAGCAGTGGAAGACCTGCTTCGTGGTGCTCAGGTGGGTGCCGGGGCTGTGGCTCGGGACTGGGGGCAGCCAGGGCTCGTCGGAGAAGGTGCTGGGACCAGTTTGCTGCCCAGGAGCTGCTTTGGGAGATGGAGGGGACCCATCTTGTCACCTGGGAGGCTAAAGCCACCAGTTGTGGCTGCCCAGCAGCAGGAACGCAACCCCACGGGACCGCGTGGGTGGAGGGCAGGGCAGGAGCGGCTGTGGGACCGAAGGCAGAGGGTGTTTGTGCAGTTGCCGGAGCCGAGCTGACTCCAGTTACCACCTCTCTCATCTTCCCAAACGGCAGCAACGGGATCCTGTACCAGTACCCGGACCGCACGGACGTCACCCCTCTGCTCTCCATCAACATGGGGTAAGCGGCTGGCAGGATGTGGCACCCAGATTCAACGGGGATCTGGGGATCAGGAGCTCCTTGGGATGTTTGGGGAAGCGTTTCAGGGCAAATCGTGATCTAGTCCGTGTCGCAGGACTCCCTGCTTGCTCCTGGATGAGTTCAGATGCCCATTTGCTTTGGCTCCGCTGCATGTAGCTGGAGATGGGCTCATCTTCTCCTGGTTTTTGCATGCCAAGCCCACCCTTTGATGGGGATTGGCCTCTGAAGGGCTGACGTACCCCTCCAAGAGCCGCGCTGGGCGACCTCCACAAACCCACCGTGCTCAACTCCAGCTCTGCCGCGATGTGTAGAGACGGAGGGCATCCTTGGAGCGACCGCAGGGGATGTCACAGACGGGAAACGAGTGCTTGTGGGGGAAAGGGCTGACATGCAGCGCAGGGAGGGCAGGCGGAGGCTGTTTTCAGGCTAGCGCTGGCCGGTCGGTCCCGCTGATCTCCATCCTCCCCCCTCTCTCCCAGCGGCGAGCAGTGCGGGGGATGCCGGCGCTCCAACACCACCGACCGGCCCCACTCCTTCCAGGTGATCCTGACCGACCGGCCCTCCCTGGAGCTGAGTGCCGAGAACGAGGAAGACATGGCGGACTGGATGCAGTACTTCTGCCAGGCTGTCTCCAAAGGGGTGAGCCGGGGACAGGCCCCCCAAACGCGGGTGCATCGACCCCCCTCCTTCACCCAGAGCCCCTTTGGGGCACAGCCCAGCCGGCACAGAGCTGCCGACGGGAGCGGGAACGTCTGGCAGGGATGGAGCGGGCAGTTTTCTCCCGAGCCAGGAGGGCTTCCCCATGGGGCACCCCGTGGAGATAGGGCTCCTTCACGCCAGATTTTAACCCCCCCATTTCCCCACGCCGTGCAGGTGATCCCCCAGGGTGTTGCCCCTACGCCTTGCGTCCCCTGCTGCCTCGTGCTGACGGACGAGAAGGCTTTCACCTGCCACGAGGACTGCCAGACAAGCTTCTTCCGCTCACTGGGCACCGTGGAGCTGATGGACATCACCGCCATCTCCACAGAGGCTGGCAAGGAGTACTGTATCTTGGTGAGCGTGCTGCTTCAGGGACGGACGGCCCAGGGCTGGGCAAGGACGGCGGTGGTAACGCCCGGCTTCTCTCTTGACGTTTAGGAGTTTGCTCAGGACCGCAAGCAGTTCCTGCCCCCCTGGGTCCTCTATTTTAGTTGCACTACAGAACTGGAGAGGTTCCTCTCGGCGCTGAACGCCGCGTGGAGGAACATCTACCAGGTGAGCGTGCAAGGCTGCATCACGCCCTTCCTCCGGCGAGGAAGAGCGAACGGGGCCAGCGCCCTGCGAGGAAGGAGTGGGTGAATTTTTCCCCGCAGGGTGAACCCAGCTTTCCCACGAAGGGCAAGAGAGACACGGAGCTCCTCTGTGTCCGTATAACTGTGGGATGTGGGATTCGGAGCTCGAGTCCCCTGGTGAGGTGGGCCATGAGCATCCAGGGCTGGCAAGGGGAGCGGGGAAGAACCTGGGTCAGCCCCGTCCCCCTCCATGACCCGTATTTATGACACAGGCGGCTTTCCCGTCTGTTTCTGAGGTGGTTTCACAACGAAGGGGAGAAGCGGCTGTCGTTCGTTCCCCTCCTGACTGCCCCACGCGTGTGTTTCAGGTCGACCTGCTGCACAAGGCCATTCTGGACGCCGCCGTCAAGAAGAAATGCGAAGACGCTCAGAGCCTCATCGACAGCGCCTGGCAGCGCAGCGACAGCCTCTGCCGCGGGCGAGCGGAGCGGGACCCCTGGTGTTAACCCTGGCCGGGGAGGGAAGGACAGCCGACGGGGTCCTAATTTTGGAGCGCGGGGCCTGTATCCGGCTGCCCCGCAGCCAACTGGCACCCCAAACCCTCCTGCCATCGCTCGGTCCCCACCAGGCGTGGACCCCGCACCCCGTCCCCACCACGCTCTCCGCCGAGTCGGTGACATCCAGCGTGTTTTGGGGAGCAACCGGACGCTTTACCACGCTGGAGGCGAGGCCGAGCTCGGCCGCTTTCCTTGTACAGCGGAGCCTGCGCCCTCCTCCTCGTCCAGCTGCCACGGGGCAAAATAATTTGCCGTTTACGGAATAATATCCCGCTCGTGGTGAGGGAAAGGGTGGGAGCGGGGTGGGCTGGGGATGAGCATCCCCCCGGCGCGGCGGGGAGCGGGACTGAGGACTTGTTCATTTTAGAACAGGGTAGGGGCGCGGAGGTGGCGAGACGGGAACACTAAATCGCTACCGTGCATGTTTTCTCCTTGCTAATACAATCACCGACTATGGCACCGCTTCGCCGCCTCCTTCTCCTGGCGTCTCCCCGTGCCGGGAGATCTCACCCGGGGCCTCCAGACATCACAAAACCACTCCCCAGCCTGTCGCTGAGATTTGAGGCTAAAGAAGAAAGACCGGGGCCAAAAATTTGGCCTTGAATATCCCGGCGTGGTTTTAGGAGATCTCGGAAGCCAGTTTGAGGTTTGGACGCTGGCTCCGTGTGCCGGCGGAGAGAAGAGATCGAGTCCGATGTTCTTCAGGTGTCCTAATGGACGTCGTCACACGGCTGCCACCCAACATGTCCCCATCTTCTCGGCTCACTGCATCCGAGGCCAGCGAGGACGCGTCGCCGCTTGCCCTCTACAGCGAGCCCTTTGGGGCACAACCCCAGCTTTTAAATAATAATAATAATAATAATAATCTGGAGACCTTCTCATGTAATATACGTTCACGGGGCCTTTTTCTGGGAGGAAACGTACGTGACTGAATGTATATGTACATACATTTGCTTCCTCTCCCCCTCCCCAAATAAATATTCATTAGTAACTTAGATTTGGCCCTACAACGTGCATCCCGATGAAATTCCGGTGCCGGAGGCCGCCGTTCCTCCTCCCCTCCATGACATTTGAGCGTCGGCTTCGCTTTGGGGCAGGGCGAAGGGGATATTTAGGCTGCTGAGAAGGGGGAGGACGTGCACCCCGGCTCCTCGCTGAACCCCGGCGGCGTTAACCCTGCAGCGGGGCACGTCCCCGCCGTCAACCGTGAATTATCCGTCCCGACGCTCCGGCCCTGTTTATCCCTGGATCAGGGAGATATTCCCAGTCTAGACAAGGAATAAACAGCCACGGGGCACCCACCTTCCCCATGAACCCTCCCTCGCCTTTTGGGATCAAAGGGGGGGATTTT
>VYZW01059699.1:1026-13206 GCA_013401315.1 Balaeniceps rex
AGTCAATGATTTTGCTGCTTTGTCATATAATATATTCACCTTGTTCTTGTAGTATTCAGACACCATGAACAGAATACATTATTCAACAAATAATACCAACAATTACTCCTTGAATAATTTAGTTGAATATTTTATTCTTGTGTTAAGACCAACTCTATATGAGGGAACTTATACTTGTGCACAGCCTTTTTTTCTGCTGGACCTTTATGAAAAGTTGATGTAAACCGAACAGCTGATATAGAACTNATGGCAGGACTTAATGGACTTAAGTTTGGGGATTTCTTTCTAAATAAAATACATAAAGATCTCTGATTTGACTGCAGGTATATCTTTATCTATCAAGTAAAAATATTCTGTGTGAGGCTAGGTTTTCTTGCCTCACCCCAAACATCCCCTTCCAGATAATTCATAAGTACTTAGCACAGCAGCATTCTCCAGATCTGGCAGAAGATTTGCTAGATATAGATGAACAGCCTGATCCATGATCAGCTGATGCATTTACCTGTCCTAGAACAGTCAAGAAATTGTGTGCTACACAACAGAAGGAGCACGTGTGTTTTTTGATAGGATCCCTCTCACAGTGTAACCTCACTGTAAACACATTCCCAGCTGTGAGGATCTGATACATCTGGGAGCATGCCTCCCAGACAACAGGACATACATACATATAGCAATCATGTAATCGGACACATCAGATGCCTGTCAATAGGATCTCCCCATGTTGTATGACCCACTGGGTCGAGTCTCACACACTGGGTCTCTATGACAGTAAAAGGCCTGCACACACGAAATCTGTAAATGAATTAACCTGGAAATTAAAACAGAATTTTGTGAATCCTACTCCTACGGCTTCATCACAAAATCAGTCTTTTTTTCCATGCACTAGTATATGAATTGGTTAAGATCTAGCAGCGCATAGTATATACTACTGGCTTGGTATCTACTGATGGATATTTTATCAGGTATCTTCCTTGAGAGTGCAGTGACTATTGCGTTTAAAATGTTCACTAAATGTAGACCTTCATCAAGGTGAGGCTGTCTTCTGTTTAGATAAAATGATTATAAGTGTTTGCTTTTGAGATTGTATTATCCTCTGTATCAGATCCTCACAGCNAATGTTAAAATAAAGTGTTTATGAGTCATATGGAAAATCTAGCTTTGAAATTAGACACTGTCACAACTACTAGAGAACAAAACAGATATTTGGTGGAACTGATGGTCTGAAGGTGTCTGAGTAATGTGAGAGTTTGTTTGTACCTGCTGCTTTTGTATGCACTTCACCATTCAATGTCAAATGAATGTACTCATTTATCTGAGTACTTTTCCACTAGATAAAATTTTAGAGGGTTCATTTTGGAGTATCCCTTTTAACAGTCAAGAAATGGCAGTAGAAGCAAAAGTGGAGGTGGTAGTGGGTATATCTTCTAAATCTTAGAGACTAACTCTCCCCCCTTATAAGATTAGTGGAAATAATAAAACCAGCCAACTAAACAAAAAACTATTCAGAGGCTGGAAACCAAGTCTTATGATGTGAAGCTTAAAGAGCTCAATTTATTGAATAGAAAGGCTCAGGGGTGTCTTGATCACTGTGAACAGGTACTGACACAAGGAACAAATACTTGATACTGGAGGTCTTACAGTCTTGGAGAAAAAGACCTAACAAGATCAAATGGCTGAAAATTGAAGCTAGATAAATTCAACCTTGAAATAGCACAATAGCTGCATTTTCCTAGCAGTAAGGGTAATTAAACGTTGGACAACTCACCAGAGCTTTGAATCCCTAAAAGAAGACTAGATGTCTTTCTGAAAAGGGATGCTCTTATCTGATTTCTCAGAAAGAAATATGGCCTGAAAAAACAGAAAATCAAACTTAAGATTGTAGTTTGCGAGTGAGAGATCTATATATGCTACAGTATCCAATGTCTTCTAGTGATAGCAAATATAGTAGACACAAATTATGAGACATAGGGTCAATTCATGTGGGTGGAGAGCCACACTAGGATGGCTACACTACCATAGAAATAGTCCAGATAAATATAGACAGTTCTACAAACTGCAATACAACCATATGGAATTCTGTATCATAAAAAGCCTTTGCAAACTTTTCCAGTGAAGGTGGAGAATGTGTCTTCCACTCTGAGATCTGTTGATGGCGTCATCAGCTTTACTTCTGGCAAGTCCTGCCACTATGACTGGCAGAGCAGTTATTGAACTTCGGGCCTTTCTACATGAAATGGTGGTCAATCTTCTGGGCTGTAGCCCACAGTCACATATTAGTACATCAGATGGAGTGATCACTCTTTGTGAGGCTGTGTTAGTTCTTTCATGCAAAAATAAATACATCTCAAGAGCTTTCTAGAGAATATGTGTTCCATTTTGGAACACTTAGTGGGTCTGAATAGATGTCAAGTTTCTTTGATTGAGAGTTTATATCATGCAAATATGTGATACTTCATCCTCTGTAAAATTGTTCTGGATAAAGAAGATATTCCTAAAACTTTCATCTTCATCTGTGTAACAGTAATTCCATCTTTCTCCTCCTCTCCTTTCTAGACTGTAAGTGTAGCTGAGCAGTTACACTAAACTGGGAGGAAACTGATTAATAAGCTCTCCATTCTGCACAGACTGTCAAAACAGAGTTTGTTCTCCGTCAGGAGAAACACATCATTAACATCACACAGAGACTGAAAACCCTAAGAGAGACTGGAATTCATGGCCAGGTTCCCAGATGGAGCTGGGCAAAGAAGCGGCAGTCTAGCCTTTCATGAGTATTGTAAAAATGACCTTTCTAAATCTCAGCTATACTATTATTACAGTATAAGAAAAAGAGGAATCTGAGAAAGACATAAAAAGTGAAAAGATGCTGGACAGGGACTTCTCTGAAACCACGCTCCCTCAAGCATTTGTATTGGAGTTACTCTTTACTTAATGTATCTCTACAACAACAGATCTTGTTAAGGTCAGGGAGCTGTGAGGATATATTCTGTTAACTTGAACTGATGTTTCAATCATCTTATCAAAGGGTTTAGCTGGGAGAAGAACGATGAACAAGAGATGAGCAGCTCATGTACATCCTTCACAATTTTAAAAAGTTTGAATTACAGGAGACATAAATTCAGAGTATTCTAATCACAGCTACAAGGCAGAGAAGGAAGAAAATAATGGATTATTTTTAGCTATTCTTCTTGTTAAAATTTGCATTTGAAATTGCGTGAGGGGCAGTCAAGAGTTTGTCTTTTTAAGTCTTTCCCAGATATGACAAGCTACAGCAAATGGATGGATAACTCATGTGCCTTCATATGACACCTATTATTTTACACATAATGTTTGTCCTCCAAGGTGATTTTATTTTTCATTTTATTAATCCTTATTAATATTAAAGAGAGAATAGTAAAATACTTTTTTTTTCTGGAATGTATAAATGCTATAACTAATCATTTCCCAACAATTATCATAAAACAGCAGTGACATTTTCAGCTCTTCAAAATTATGTAAATTATTGAGTGGGTAAGTACAGTAGCTCTTTTCTCTATTAGAGCACTGCTGTTTAAAGTGGTATTGCATGTCAAGGAGGGCAAGGTGTGAGTAGTTTGATTAGAATTATCCACCCTCCACTCCCATCTCTCTCTGCTTCATGCAACTACATGGTACAGACACCCACTGTCCTTTATTAAATCACATTTGCATTTGTAAATTCATGGAGATGGGCTAAAAAAAATGAACCCAAACAAGCAGGCAATCCAGACCTGCGTTGTTTTTTATTCCACAGCACCATCATTCAGTGTACAAGTAGGGAGTCTCCACACTTCCTTTTATAGCATGAGAAAAAAAATGGAGATGAAGATTTGCAATATTAAATCTAGATTGGATTTTGAACCCAGAAGTTCATTTTGATCTTTATAAGCCACACTCTTTCTCTTGTGATAAAGTTATATTGTTATGGAGTTACTCAGCTGAGGGGTGGTAGAGCTGAATGACAAAACCAGAAAGAGTGGGCCACAGACTTTTCCTGTTCAGTTCAGCTTTGGAATGGTGGAAATTCACTTCCATTCACCTGGAGATCAATTTCAAAGATGACTGATAAAAAGCACATCCACTGTTTACCAGCTTAGCAGACTTAGTGCAGTGGTTCTTCCCAAATCCCCAAAAGAGGCAATAACTTCCTTCACTCCTTTCCTTTCTGTAGTGCCTTAGCTACCCAGCCTATGAATGCTCACAGCAAAGCTGCTGCTCTAGATTGCTCCATGCCATCCCAGTCATGCTCATCCCGCTTTGGTTTCTCCCATCTGTTTTCTGGAGTGTTTGTTTGTTTGTTTGTTTGCTTTTAAACCATCTGCCATCTCGTACCTTCCTCTTCAGCTCCAGCTCCACTGAGGCCTTGGAGGAACAGTCTAACTCTTGAGCTCGCAGCACAGCATTGGTGCTTCAGGCAGTTGCTGTGGAATCTGGTACTCAAAGCCCTGCATGTACCAGTGTGCCCACAGCATACAGTGCAGGTTTTTTCAGAGGTACCAGCATGAGGAATGAAAGTGGTTCTGGCATGAGGTTGTGCCTGAGGGAACAAGCCCTGCTCATCAGAAGCAGTCTTTGGTTCAAGCAGATCCTGTTCCTGCCTTTGGAGTTATCTCTGCATGAACACATTTGAAGGTATCTCACTAACATTCACTATGCAGCATAAACATACCTTTAAATTGTATACTATCAGAGATGGCATTTCTATCTTAATCTGTTTATAGGATCCAGTACTATGGGTCCATTCAAGAGACCTTTTAGTTGACTATAAAAGTCTACATACAATTACCAGCATGAAACAAAAGGAAGTCAAACATGAAAGAAGCCAGTTCTTCATTCTTTAAAAGCCAACTACCTGTTGCTTTTCTTGTCCTTCTAAGCCAGGTAAGCGGAAACATTGCTCCCTTGAGCAATCTACATGTGAAAGCTGTTAACACTGCCCAGCGCACATTCCTACTCTCTCTCTCAATGTCTCACAGAGATATGCAATTCTATAGCTAAAAGGTCTAATTTGCTTTCTAGCATTTGGACAGATGGATTTTTTTAAGTTTTTCAATAGAAGAAATAAAGCCAACTATAGTCTTATCTTTTATTTTCAATTTAGCTTCAGAAATTAAAATTTCTACCATATAATTGAACCAAAATTATCTACAACTTTCCAGTGCTTTTCATTCTGTGTAACCATACTACGAATAAAAATCCAAGGCTATGATCAAGTACAAGTCACCTATTATCAGTGAATAGAACATTATACTACACTGAAGTGTTTTCCTCCATTTTAGCTGCTTTTCTAAATGATTTCATGTTCACAATGGACTCCTATACAGTCTGTTTAAGAAAAAAGAAGCATCTCTCCTTCCAAAGTAATGCTGCAGTATTCATTGCCAGTTCACGCAAGCAGAAAGCAAGCTATAACATAAAAGCTCTTCCTATATATGAAAAAGTACTCGTTCATTCAAGAAAAGTGAATATAAATAGAAAATTAATTTGCTCATTTTTATAGAAACATACAGTACATTTCAAGACTTTTGGGGTGTTCTTTTCCTTCATTTTTCTTTTTTCCATGTTGAAAATTAAATTTTGTAATACAAGCCCCAGCCTGAACACTGGTATATTATATTCTTAAGGCATAATGAGCCTTATTTGCATATTCTTTTGTGTGCTTTGTGTTATCCCAAGAATTCACTGAAATAGTTGCCTCTGCCTTGCAGCCATTTCCTGCCCTCCCCACCTCCGAACTCTCAACTTCAGAACTTGAACTCAATAGTGAGATACAAATACAACATATAGTAACATCTGAAATCCACAAAAGAGCATCAAGGGAAGTTTATGCAAGCAAATGAAACAGTGTCAGGGCTCAGACACCAGACAGCTCAGTCATCCATAGTTAAGCTGTTAAACAGCTCTTGGCACACTTTTGTCTGGGGCCAAGTTAGCACTCTCCCAAGGAGTTCCCAGGGGTGCTCAGGGGGTCAGAACCAAGGAAGGGCAATTCCAGTTAGGCAGCTGAGGCACAACATCTCGGTTTTGGAAGATGAGTTTTTAGTAGGATGTATGTGGCTAGATGGTGCCAGTTGGCCTCAGGGTCGAGGAATTGTTGACCCCACTATTCAATTTACTGGTATAGATGCAGTCTCAGGCTCCTGCTTATTTTCAGAGACAGAAATAAAGTCTGTACAGGCTTGTCTTTTCCCTATCATAAGGACACAACACTGCTGTTGATGACATTTGTGTTATATATGAAATTGGCAGGATGTAAACAAATAGGAAAACAACAGAAGGTATTGTCCAGGCTCCATCACTTGAACAGCTGGTTCAAAGCAAAAATTGCACTGTGAATAAAGAACTTTTGAAACTAGTGATATGGAGGCTTGTCTACCCCTTGCAGACAATCCTTTGAGCCCCACGCAGACAGAACTGTCATGTTTTGAACAATAACAACAAAGTGTATTTTTTCTTCCACCCAGTCTCCATCCGCAGGGTATGCACTCGATGTTGCAGTACGGGCATGAGAAACTTGCACCACACCTTGATGCTGCGTCTTTCTGTGTCCATTGGTTGCACTGGAAGCAAGGTTATGGCAACTCTCTGTGTAGGCACCACAAAAGATAAAACAGTTAATATTGTTGCTAATACCAGACATACTTTAAGACATATAAATACAGATACAAGGCTCTTCAGTGAATGGAGGGAGAGTGAGAAAGACCTGAAAATGTATCCATCACAGAACATGGAGCTCAGGAAGAAAAGTTCAAGAGAAAGTTAATACATAAATCCCACACCTTAAAAGAAGAGTAAGTACTTAATTCTGGGGGCAGGAGTGTGTGGGGACTGCTAGGAATATTCTCCATGCTTAAGCATCTAACCCAGCTTTGCCCTCCGCTCCCTCCTGCCCTGGGTTTCAGCTGGGATAGAGTTAATTTTCTTCCTAGTAGCTGGCATAGTGCTGTGTTTTGGATTTAGCATGAAAATAATGTTGATAACACACTGATGTTCTAGTTGTTGCTAAGTAGTGCTGACACTGGTCAAGGACTTTTCAACTTCTCATGGCCTGCCAGCGAGAAGCTGGGAGGGGACACAATCAGGACAGCTGACCCAAACTGACCAAAGGGCTATTCCATACCATATGATGTCATGCTCAGTATATAAACTGGAGGGAGCTGGCCGGGGGGCAGCAATCTCTGCTTGGGGACTGGCTGGGCATTGGTCGGCGGGTGGTGAGCAATTTCATCATGCATCACTTGCTTTGTATATTATTATTATTACTGTTATTATTATTAGTACTACCATTTTTCTTTATTTTATTTCAATTATTAAACTGTTCTTATCTCAACACACAAATTTTCTCACTTTTACTCTTCCAATTCTCTCCCCCATCCCACAGGGGCAGGGGGAGTGAGCGAGCGGCTGTGTGGTGCTTAGTTGCTGGCTAGGGTTAAACCATGACACCCCCAAAATGTTATCATTGCTCTTTGTTGCCCAATGACAAAAGCATTTATTCCAGAAATATTCTAGTTCAGATCCTATCTGAAAGCATTTAAGTTTTCATACCCTACATACCAATAGGCAGAAATCGTCTTACACAATTAATTGCTTTTTTGGGGCTGAGATTTTCTAGAGTTTAAAAACAAATGCAAGTGATTCAGGTTTTAAGTTCCCAGCTTGCAAGTGTTCTTTTCAGGAACGCAGAGTCCATAGCACTTGTATTTAAACTTAGCTTAGAAGAGTATTTTACTGAATCAGAGCTGTAGTAACTCTGACAAAGTTGATTGCTCAGTCCATAAAAGTCCAAAACTGATGTAAAGTTTTAAAATAACAAGAGCATATTTTTCTTTTTATTTTTACTTTTGGCATTTAGGGGAGAAAAAAGAAGAAAAAAAGGAAGGAGCTCAGTTCATTTAAACTTGTGCAAGTTGGTTTTAGGAACCTAGACCCTCATTAATCCTCTAACAGTGAACCAGCCCACCTGCTCTCCAATACTGTCTGCCTCTGTAAGCACTGAAATTTCACCACGCATTAGCCATGCTCTGAAATTTGCTTGCATGCACACATGTGTAGAAATACCAGTTTTGGAAATAAACCCACTTAATTCTTAGGGTGGACCTGAGGCTGCACCTGCACTAGAAGGTTAAACAGCATCAAAGTAAAAGGATGAGCACTTGCATGTGGTCATCCATACTATGAAATCAGGAGGAATCAGGCAGTTTTGATCCAGATGCATAATAACACTTCAGAGAGCAGACTCTGGATCATCACTCTGCCACTTTTTGTTGAAATTAATGTTCCTTCTCTCAGCTCTTACTTGATGGTCCAAGCACCCTGCCAGACATGGGAGATAAGGCTGAGCTGAGGGGACTGGAGACCTACACACTCCTTAGGCAAAAGGCGACAAGGGGGTGATGAATTGGCAATGCTGACATCTTTTCCTTTTTTATGGGAAGCTTCCTGTTAGGGGCTATCAGTAGAAGGTAGCTCACATTTCTTATTATTTCCCTGCATGGTGAGAAGAAAATCTGTGTTTAATTTTAGCAGACTGGATCACCCTGTAGCTTTCTTCACTGACTTTACTGGGAATGTAGATTCCCACTGACTCGCTGAAGATGAAGCACCACCTTATCTAGGTGCCTAGGTTACATACACACCAAGGCTCTCCACTTACTGCAGACCATATGGCAAAATTCAATTTCTTTGGAACTGTGTTCCTTTGAACTAGCTCTCCTCTTAACCCCACTGATGTTATGATTGAAACTTGAAAGCTAACCCTCCCTTTTTGCTCCCAAAACAACAGAAAAAAAAAGTACTTCACCAGGTCACCTTTTCACTAAATTCCTTTAGTCTGCTTTAGTTTCTGTCTGTCAGAAGCACATAAATTTCATGTACCAAAAGGGAGGAAAACTAGAAACTCCCTTCAGCATTTTTCTAAAATGTTTATCTTTTAAAAGCTTCACACTACTCTGAATGGTCTTGAATTCAATTCACTTTTGACTGGGATGCCATATTACTCTTTTTTAAAATCAATTTCTCCCCAGACTCAGTGGGCTAGTGACTGAAATCTGAAAGCTTTGGAGAAAAATGTCTAAAATAATATTAAAGAAAATGTTCATTCCATTTACTGCAAGTCCAGAGTCTGTTTCAGTGACTTTTCCTCCATCCTGAGTCCTTTAAGCACCAGGAGACTAAAGTGTTTGTCTTAAAAAATAGTATTACCTTGATATATCATTGACATAGAACACCAACTTTACAAATTACTGGGCTTTTCTCTTTCTTATGACATCCTGAATGGTTTTAATCCATAGCCATGTTCAGACATGTCATCATTGGTCAAACTTTCTTCACAGCTTTGCAAACAGTTACAGCCTCTTGTGCAGACATTTGCCTCTGTAATGTGGATATGAAACAGTGCTTACCTGAAATTATCTCAGTACCTAGCGCAATGGCATTAACAGCAACTCAACACATAAAGCTGGTGAGAGGTAGGGGTTTTTTCCTAACGATGGAATGCAAAGTGATCTTACTCATGTTAACATTGTGTCATTACAACTCAGTAGGTTTCAATGGAGATCCTCCTGAATTACTTCAGATAGATTAAATTTAAGTCTCTAAATGTTATATTTACTGACTATCACTCATCCAGCAATCTTAAAGCACTTCAGGAACATTAGTTAAGCTCCAGAGTATCTCCTCCCATCGTTTCCCAGGTGGAAAATAAATTATAATACAACTGGTTATGGGCATTTAAATCAGCACCCTTATTCCCCAAATTTGTGCGAGTTCTCACAACAAATCACCAGCAGGGACAGATACAGAAAGGAATGTCCCACCTGCTCTCTTGGGCTCTGGTACTAGACATTGTATTCTTGTTTGGAACAATGGATTTAAACTCTTATAGATTATTACTTTTATCTTAAACTCTCTCTTACCTCGACTGGCTGCTGGTTCTCAGCTGGGCCATTTAACATAAGTGCCTGTTCTACTTATTCAGTCCATTAAAACAGAAATCAGACTACATTACCCAGCACACACTTAAGCCTCCCACAGCCCTGCTCAGTCAGAGAGTTAGCCTGCCAATGTTCTCTCTACAGAGTTCCCTAGTAAAATCAGCTGGGTGTTCCATGTTAAAATGTATGAATACATATTTTTATACAAACCCAACAGCCAATATCAGAATTATCAAGTAATATAGTTAGGCAAGCACTTGCTTATGCATGTTGAGTTAGATATTTCATTACCCAGGGCTAATTCCTGGGATGCTGTTAGCAAGCTGCTTAACCTTTCTCTGTCTGCATATTGCTCCACTGTAAAAACACAGACTTTCTTTTCTTTGGTTGTGGGACATCCTTGCTATTTGAACTGATCTGGCCATGGGGAGAACAGGTTGTTTTGTGTGTGTTGTTCCTGGACATACGAAGACAGTTAATCTACGCATGAGCAAGGTAGACAATTCCTTAAACTAATAGATTGGGGAAAAAAAAGAAAAAGAAAAAAAAAAATCCCAGGATAGCCCTAATGTCTGTTTTACTAAAGTCCTAAGAAGCTAGGTTACTTCTTGTCATTACCACCACTGAAGGAAGTTTGGAGCTGTGAGAGCAGGTAGGTGGTGCTGGGAAGCAATGTGTTTTAAAGAAGTTACGTAGATGGCTCCTCAAGGCAAAGTCACAGTCCTACTTTCCCTGTGGAGGCAGTGGAACCAGCAAAACTGATTCCAAGGTATTCTTCCCCAGCTCTTCCTTCCACCACTTCTGCTTCACCTGCTGCCATGGCATGAACATGACTCAGTCCCAGTTCTTTGTCCTGAGAGCAGCAAAATTAAATTTTGCCTATACTGCCTTGAACTGACTCCAAGCACACACCTTTGCTTTGTAAATTCAGCAGTCAGTCAAGGATCATACATGCCTTACTAGTCCACATTCCTGCAGATATTTGAATGCCCTGAACACTCGCGTACAAAATGTGTGCTTTTGCGAGACCTGAGCTCTATAAGAATAAACATAATCAAATTCAGACAGCATTTGCTTGACAATTACTGGCAGATTTGCACCATTTATGGTCAGTCCGTTATTACACAGTGCTACAAATTGAATTTGTTACAGAAAATGTTAGGAAGGAAGGATCTTTGGCTTCAATTTATCTAGAACAAATGGACAAATGGAAAAAATCAAATCTGAATTTGTAGTTACAAGGCAATTTGGCCAAATTTTAGGCTATACTGTCCTATCTGTGGAGCAAAACATGATTCAAACTATCTCAATGCATTGAGATTATATAATTTGATGATAACATCTAGCACTGTGGTGGCACAAGCAACCTGGTGTTCAGGACATTCCTGAATTTTGGTTAAAAGCCTTTTTTTATTTTAGTTCAGCTATCTTTGTTGGTTTAGATCACACATTTATGATGTAAAAATGAGAGAAACTGTCCAAAATGGGAGGAAAGATGCCTGTGGTGTAACTGATTTACCAGTTTCCTTGATTACTGTACAAATGTTCAGCACATTTTCCTCCTGAGGGAGAGTTTATCTTGAAAGACTATACAAACAGACAGACAGACAGACACACAAACACACACACACAATTTAATCTATATTCTAGAACAGATAAGGAATAAAAATGCCCAGTGAAAAATGTGGCATTTGCACTACAATACATGCAAGTAATTTAATTAGTGGGAAAGGACATAGCTTTATCATTTCTCTTCTCTGGACTGAACAGTCCTAGCTCTTTCAGCCTTTCCTCATTTGAGGGGCGGTCCAGGCCCTTAATTGTCTTCATGGTCCTTTGTTGGAATCTCTCCAGTAGTTCCATATCTCTCCGTACTCATTAGAGAGGGAGAAATTCACAGGACAAAAATATTGTTGGCACCTGCGAAGAGGACATATCCCATTGCAAAACTGACATGGATCTTCAGATCTCTTGTATAGGATTAATCTCATCCAGCTTCATAGATAGGATCTTGTTTCACCTAACGACACCTAGTTTTGAGCCCCTCAGTACAAGAAGGACATTGAGTTGCTGGAGTGTGTCCAGAGAAGGGCAACGAAGATGGTGAAGGGTCTAGAGATGTAGTCTTATGAGGAGCGGCTGAGGAACCTGGGGTTGTTTAGCCTGGAGAAGAGGAGGCTGAGGGGAGACCTTATCGCTCTCTACAACTACCTGAAAGGAGGCTGTAGCA
>VYZW01059700.1:2988-13890 GCA_013401315.1 Balaeniceps rex
TTTTTCACTATTGCATACCTCCTCATAAAAAATACTCACAGAATTAAACAGAAGGATAAAATTGAAGGGCAATACTGAAAATGCACATAACATTATAAATTTGTACACGTATATATAATGAAGAGTTTAAAATCTTCCAATCTGGTGACTTATATTATTTATGGTGCATATTTACGTATAATGCTGAGATTGAGTATATGTATGTTTACACATACAAAGTAATCTATACACTCATCGTATGAGTTTATTTACCATATACAATCAATAAACAATGTTTGAATATATTAATAAATATGTATATATGCATGCATTCTCAGCAGTATTAATATACACATCAGCAATATATGATTGCTTCCTTTTTCATATAGCACACAATTTCACCCCCCTGACTTTGAAAGTTTCTACTATTTCTCTTGAATTTCTCTTGATAAGGTCTTTAGGATAACATCAGCCAAGACCTATTTAATCTATACTCAATTTCTATTTAGCATTAGGGATTACAGCAAAGTGCATATTCTGAATGTTTTTCTATATACGTCTTACTACTTACTGAACAACAGGGCCTAAAAAACAACAGGACTAATACCACGTCCTCCTTACTTCAGTAGAAACTAGATTAGCATATTAGTCTTGACGTTTTTTAACATCGTTTTCATGGGATGACAAAAGCACAAAGTTGGTAGAATTCCAATTTAATTTCTCTAGATCTATTAAAAACCTGAATGTAAAAGCTGTACAACATAGTTTCTAATGAAAAATACTCCATTATTGCCATGATTTTCTTTCCCTAGTTACTTCATGAAGACAGTTAAGGCTCAATATAAATTCTAACTCATTAGCTCAATACTGTCTCAATCCCAGTGTAAATTGTTCAGAAGTAGGTAATGAAAATTCAGTCCAAACTCTCCTGCAATCAAACAAAGCAATTTTATGAAACAATGAAAAGAATCAGTTATATGAGATACTTTTATTATTTTACAAGAAATTGTCATAACCTTTATGCAGTGTACATAGTTGAGCTGGTTAATACATGATTTGAATCTCATCACCTCTGATAAGTGAACATGTTTTCTTGTATTTTGGGAACTCAGAAACTCAAAAAAACATGAACCTACTTTCAAACACATACGTAATTGAACAAGCTAAATCTTAGCTGGAAAAATGTTTTTTTCCTTCTATTTTTCTTTTCTCCAATTTTCTGCTTTTTGCCACTGTGACATATACATTTCACTTATTTTGAATATTCTTCCATTAAAAAATATGACCCTGGAAATGAGAGTTAAACACAAAAAGTGAGTTCATCTCGTTTAATTTTAGCCAAAATGTAGGTGTTGATGCAGATTCAATAGAGGAAAACAGGTAGTTCCAAATGGTCATTCATCCCATCTTAGGGCATGTGTCCGTAAAATAATAATGCTGTTTTTATGGTACTTAGGGCTTTATTAAAAAACAACCACCAAAAATCTGGCTACACAATGTCAAATCCTAAGCAGGAACAAGCCCAATCTTAATTTTTGCATCTGTTAAGATGAGCTGAAGAGAGAACTTTGTTGTGGCAGATCTTGCGGTAGAGCACATACTGCTTGTCCCTCTTGCTCTAGTTTCATGCTGGATGTGGTACTGTCTGCCCTGCTGTGGCTAACATGAAGGCAGCAAAGGCCCTCTACGCTGGCTAGTTTAGCACAAGTGTGATTGCACTGTGATTCAGATGAAGACAGCACTGCCTGGTGATCAGGTAATGCCCAAATGAAATGAAGAGAGAAAGACCGCAAGAGACAAATGGAATGAATGGCCTCTGGGCATGCCTTCATCTGTACAGTAACTGCAGAAGAAGATTTTACAAATGGCTTAGGCTTAGATGGCTTAAATAAGATGAATCTGGGCCAGAATGTCTTGGCTTTGTAGCTACAAACTCTCCCATCTTCACCATTCACTGAAAATTCTTTTTTGGACATTTATTTTATGTTCTTTATAAAAAAACAGAGATAGAAAAGGCCATGTTTGTAAAATGTATCTCAGACTTGGAGCAAAATTCTCTAATTTTCATGTAAAGTTATAGTATTCTTAACAAGGTCACCATTTCACAAATCTTTAAGCTTATTGTTTTGTACCTTCCCATCAAAACATGATGACAACCTTATGTCATATATATATATAGGAATACACATAATACATAAATAGATATTAGTAATTATATGAATAGCAAGGAAAATTTTGCATTTCATAGGGCTGGTGAATTCCCAGTAATAAGATATTTTCCCTATTTATTAGCAAGATCTTCTACGGTACAGTTAATTTCATGTTACATGCTGATATTCAATATGGAGATGGAGTCAATTCTGCTGTGAACCCTCCTAACCTGGTCACAGAATTCTGCATGGTCAGTCATAGATTGCCAATGATGGCACTGCTTACGTGGCTCAGAAATTAGAGCTTTCCTAAATCAGTATTCCCTTCTGCCTCAAAATTACAGTGTCTATTGTTTTAGGGTGCTATCAAACCCAATAATAAATTGGAAGAGAGAAGACAAGCTTCAGAAAGCGAAGTATTGAGGCTAGCGAGGCTAGCATTTAGTCAGTGACAGATTCTTTAATACTTGTAGCCTGGCATCGTCTGTGAAGGTTTCTTTACAAGGAAAATGATTCATAGACAGAATCCAATCCATAACATTAGAAACCACTTTCAAACTACAGGCTGTTGCACTCCTGAACACTTTAAGTGGACAGACACAGATACAAATAGTCTTGGCCATTTGCTGTGTTTTTCTTATGTTAGTTAAGCGGAACAATTTTCCTCTTAGAGGAAACAGTTATTTTCATTAACGTCAAAGCGAAATAAGTGTTATTCCTTAGACACTACTCACCGTCTGCACAACTAAGTGCAAGCTACCAGTTCTGTCACTTTTTACATTTGATTTTGATTTAATGCGTACAGTGGTCTCAAAGAGTATTAAAATCTGTTGCCTTCTTCCTCTTCACTTGTTGCCCTGCTGGAGGCTTATGTTTTTCCAGTTTCCATCAGTGGTTGTCAAGTCTTTGTAATAGGATTAAAAGCTTGGACACCTGATATCCCTGGGTGCTGCAGTTCACCCTCATAAAAGCTGTTTGCTTTAAATTGAGAGAAAATCAGGTTTTAGTGGCATAATTAATTAAATTATGCAAAGTGTTCCAGATTCAGCATAACACTTTCTGAAGCAGCAATTGGAAGCTCTACATTGCATTCAAACTGCGTTTCAATTGATGCTGCACTAGGCTGACCATAGAGTAGCATTTTCAAGGCTTTCAAGCACAAGGGAACCAATTTTGAAATGCAGATGCTTAATGTTGAGTGCTCAAACCCCATACATGTGCACTTGAATAGGCAATTTGGTAGCCAACTATGTATTTCATGTGCTATAGTGCTAATACAAGCACTCAAAAATTTGAAATTGAAGTTCCAAATGTAAGTACATGCGCTTAAAAACTGGGCTCAGATTGTCTCACATTTACCCATCATGGACAACCTGATGGAACAAAAATGACAATACATTTTCATAATTTAAAAGCCAGACTACAGAACTCAGTGTTTTCCCCATCACCAACATTTCAGCACATATTTTCCATAATGTGAGTTACCTTCTTCCATAATCAGCGGTTACACAACAAACCATTATTTGTACACTGAAGTGGGTCTGTAAAAGCCTGATGCCTGGATTATTTGTATTCATTAGTAGCACAATTAGGTAGCTAAGGATGGTAATAATAAATGAAAACAATCCTGGACTGGAAGGTAATGCAGCCAAAAAAAAGAAAATGGAGCAGAAAACTAGACTGTACAATGTCAGCCTCGCAAAACAAACTCTGATCTAAATGTACCAGATTCATTTTTACAATCACATCTCTTACTTGCTTACTCCTTTTCCTTTCTCATTCTGTCCCCATTAGGATTCAGCTTGCCTAAATTTAGGTTCCTACAATGTGAGTTGAACAGTTTAGTTCCTATGATTGTTTACAGGGTTCTAGCCAACAGGGTCTGGAGAACTGTTGAGCTCTCTCGGTCGGAGACAGACCTATCTTTGGTCAGCTGAACCTGAATCTCCTGCTTCCAGGGACTACAGTCCAAACTCAACTCAATTGCCTAAACACACAACACCTCAGATGGCCAAAATAATTTGAGACATGTCTTACAGCGGTGGCGAGTACAACACAGCACCTGAAGGAGACCCCATGGCTATCTGGAGATGTAGATCAGGCAGGATACTCAAGGGTATCTAAAATAGTAGCACATACCTATGCCTAGACAACTAAACCAAACCTTTCTTAACTATAGGTGGATTTTAGAAACTAAAATTAAGCTATCTGCCAAGCCCTCAGGTCTTCCCCTTCCTTTCATGCGGAAAACTTGGATATTTTACGTCATCCCAGAGAACACTTCAAGCCTGTCTTTAGGCAAGTGAATCCCAGCCCTGGCTCAGGAATGGTTTCGGGTACTATTACATACATCAGCAATAGCACATGGCAAAAACACAAAAGAGAGCCTGAGCTTCTACTAATAACTCAAACAACTACTTTTTTTTTTTATTTTTTTTACTACTCATCTTCTTTCAGTCCCCTAATCTTGCTGTTATCTTCTGTTTGCTGAAACAATTTGTATCTCAGCAACAATTACCAAACAAAGCATCGGTATCAGCTGCGTTGGCTCATTTTTCTGAAGTGGACTATTCACTATCTAGGCTATTTATGTCCACTGGAAAATATGTATAATCAGTGTGCTAAAAGTTGGTAATCTTAGCACCCTGACAGTGAGGAAACCTCTTCATAAAACTGTCCAAATCAAATCCTGCTGTTTTAGAGTTTGAATTACTATAAATTTGTGATTCCATTTTTGTATAATTCAGTCTCCTGAAATCAGCTGTAGTACTTACCTGCAATGTATGAGTGTTGTGAGACTGTATAAAGGACATCTATAGATAAAGGTAGTTTTGTAAGACCTCTGTGCTGTATCATTAAAAGCAAAAAGACCTTTGCCATATGTAAACAGTATCTGTCTCATACTATTAATACTTTTAAAAAAAAGCATTACTACCTCTTCTGAGATCACAAAGTGATCAGGAGAGCAAGTACTATGACATAGGAAAACAATGTTTCCCAAGACTTCACTGGAACACTTTGTATTCTGCTCTAGATAAGGATTTTTTAATTTTTTTTTCTCCCTCACAAAGCCTTCCTTGTTATTTTATGGTTATATAATCATGCTTATGCTCTTAAATAGACCATGAGCAATGTGGCCTGATAATTGTAAGTTTTTATAATTTTCTCTAACACAGCAGGCTTATTGGTCTGGTATTTGTAGTTCTGCTATTATCACAATGGAGCATAAATACGTATAGCAGTAAATTCTGGGGAAGAAAAAAAAAAAAGGATTATTCTTTGATAAACATTTTCCCACAGAAATATATAAAGGAGAAGCCAAGAGAACCTTTGAAATCACATATGGTTTCTTCTTTACAGATAACAGTAGCAATCTGAAAAACAGGTTTTAGCCTCAATCATGTCAACTGCTTCATCCACTGTCTTAATTTTATTGCACAGGTTTTTCTTGGCAATGGCAGAGAAATGATAACTGCACTTTGCACTGTAAGCCAGATTTGTACCCACTTTACTCACCCTTCCCGTATTTATGTTCCGATAAACAAAAACTGCAGTACAAACTGGTAATTCCAGGAAATAAGACGGAACTCTACATGCTGAAAATCAGAGTACATGCTTAATCATGAATCAGAAAATACTGAATTTATATAAACTAATAAGTGAAAGAATTTTTTTACAGTGACAATGAATCCCATGGAACATATACATTATATTTTATACTAATCTTTCATTATTTCACCAAAAAGATTAACACAGGAAAAGCTTTTTTAAAATTCAATTTAATGAATAATGAAACTGACCAACACAAGTGAAAGCTCAGCAACTCAGTTACAGGCTGTGTGACATTTACCTCAAAATAGATTTTCCATTTGTTTCCTTTCACAAATACCTACCTTGGCCTCATTTCATAGATAATGTACATTTTATTTTTATGGTTATATGACGTTATAAGATAAGAGTGCAATTTAGACATGTAAAAGTAAATTTGTGACATCATCAAGAAATAAAAAATTAGATGCAGTTGTACGCACTGTATTCAGGAAAATAATAACTGGACATTTTACTGTCAGGTACACCTGAGCAAATATGTTGTCGTGGTTTAGCCCCAGTCGGCAACTAAGCACCATGCAGCCGCTTGCTCACCCTCCCCCTCCCCGGTGGGATGGGGGAGAGAATCGGAAGGGCAAGAGTAAGAAAACCCATGGGTTGAGATAAGAACAGTTTAATAATTGAAATAAAATAATAATAATAATAATAATAGTAATAATAATAATAATGATGATAATAATAATAATAATAGTAATGAAAAGGAGAATGAGAGAGACAAACAAAACCCAGGGAAAAGAAAACAAGTGATGCAACCGCTCACCACCTGCCGACCGACACCCAGCCAGTCCCCGAGCAGTGATTGCTGCCCCCCGGCTAACTCCCCTCGGTTTATATACTGAGCATGACGTCATATGGTATGGAATAGTCCTTTGGTCAATTTGGATCAACTATCTTGGGCTGTGCCCCCTCCCAACTTCTTGTGCACCTGGCAGAGCATGGGAAGCTGAAAAAGAAAGTCCTTGACTAGTCTAAGCACTACTTGGCAACAACTAAAACATCAGTGTGTTATCAGCATTCTTCTCATACTAAATCCAAAACACAGCACTATGCCAGCTACTAGGAAGAAAAGTAACTCTAACCCAGCTGAAACCAGGACATATGCTAACTTCAGAGCAGAGAGCTAGAATTATGGCTATTCCCTCGATGTAGTTTTCATAATATGAAGACTAATAAGCTATCAGAAGCCAACCAAAATCAGCAAACTACATTTCCTTTATCTCTTAACATGATAAACATCAAAAATTCTTTAGTGAACATCTCAATTATAGCTGTATGTGCTTATTTATAAAAAATTTCCATTTAATAGATAATTAATATATTACTATATATTCTCATTGTATGTAATTCTGTATATGAATATTTTCTGTATGCTTAAGGAAAAGGTGATACAGAATATTCTTGACTGAGTAGTATATAACTTTGTGTTTAGAACATTTTCTGGGAAATATGGATTGAAGTTGCTTTAGCATAAGATCCCCTGTTGCTTCAGTTTATAAAGAAAGAAGTTATCCTCATTCAATTTTTTGCTCCACATAATCAGTATAATAAGCTCAGTATAATAGGCTTCATTTTAGTACAGTGGAAACTAAAACAGACTGGTCCAGAAACTTGTCCAAGAGAAAGATGCAGGTTTGAGCTTCTGAGTGACAGCATTGTGACTCAGGCTTATGGTCAAGTGCCTAAGCTTTGCAGAAAATATGAATTTAGATGGGAGTTTGTGCTTAAAATCTACACTGGTCTGATGTAGGCAATTCCTCAGTTGGTGTGGACCATGATTTCTGACCCTTACTACCTGTAGTCTGAGTTTTTCAGCATCTAATTCTAAATTAGCAGTGCTCAAAACCAAAAAAACAAACCAAAGCAATACACCATATATCTATTTGGTAACTTGTCTTCCTCCTCTTCATCTTTACTAAAGAATTATCCCGAATGACCCAAAAAGTTTTAAAAAAATAACAACCTAATTACTGTTCCTTTAACTCAAAAAGAAAAATCCTGCAGATTTTCAGGATACCTAAGTACAGCTGATAGTCCTGTAATATAATAGAGTAACAGAAAAAAAAAAAGTAGAAAGTCCTCAGTAAATATACTGAAGTGCAAAAAGTATGCATAGATAAAGTGCATAAAGTGAGAAACCCAAGTTTCCGACTGTCTTCTGTAACCAGAAAGATACATACCACTAGTTTGACCACACTTTGCCCCACCTGTTTCAGCTGTGTTACAATACAGAAAAATAAGAGATGCAAGATACATTGGACTTGAAGCATTGAAATTAAAAACGAGCAGACCTCTGTAAACTCATGTTCAGTCTATTCAGAAAAAGATGCACCAGGGATGAAAATGCAAAGCAGGGAGGTTGACATATTGCAGGTAATCGTCTTTATTGATGATTTAAAAAAAAATTGCTGAACTAAACAGGAATATTTCCATTTCCAGCACAAATGCTGCACAAGGCCGTAACAGTACGTAGCCTCTAAAAGACTGCACACAGAATACTTTGCAAACATTATTCTTCAGATTTTTATTCATTGATTTTTTTTTAGTCATTTTCTTAGAAAACAAGGCTAAATTATCAAAAAAACAGTCCTTATAAACAAACAGATTAATATCCAGTCTTAAGCAAATTTGATAGCAAGGTCTCATGTCAATTAGATCCCTATGCTCTCTGGGAAAATAACCACAGGTTGGCTGCATGAAACCCCACCAGCTGCAACTTCAGATGCTCTCCAGAGCACATGGCTGTGTTTCCCATTCAGGGAAAAGGAGATTTGTGTTTGCCCAGACCTTGGCTTGATGTGCAGCACGGGGCTGGACACACCTTGCCCCGGGAACAGAGGTTTCCTAATCAATGCTGTGTCTCTTCTACACTAGAAAACTGTTGCAGGAAAGCCAGAAGACTGCATGAGCTCTGAGGCTCATAGAGCAATCACCTCCTCCTTTGGGAAGCAGGTGCTTACTCTTAAGTTATCTATACAGCTTTGATTTAGCTCTCTCATGACCCTTCTGATATGGTCTATAATTTTTAGCTCTTATATATTTTTTTTTGCAAATTTGCAGCGTGTAGTAGTCTCACACCTCAAAGGAACCCAGTGATGATGATAATTATTATTATTACTATTAAAAATGCCCTTTTCCTAGCTTTTAGATACACAATTTCACAACTTCAGTCTTATTTGAACACAGATGTATGTATCCGTGTGTACATCTCTACCTTCATGTCATACACACACACACACAAACCACACATACATAAATGATACAACAAATTGTCAGCTAGAAATTTACTAAAAAATATCCTCTTTTCATACACTTGGATTCATATACAGAGTATAGATGTCAACCAGCTCAAAACCCACTCTGCTCAGCCTAGCAAACAAAATCATACCATGAATCATGCTTCCTTCGTTGACGTTTAACACATATATTATCTTGTGTTCACCGCAGACTAAGAATCATTATTACAGCTCAGTTGTTATCCAGTACTTCATTATGCTACAGTAACTTCATTGTGCACTTAAGCCTTTAGGTTTTTTTTCTGTATTTCCGTGTCCAGAGACGGATGACTGTACCATTCTGTTACTTATGTACCATTCTGTTACTTAAAGAAGGAAATCTTATCTAAGAGTTCATGGATCCTGAGTCTTGTTTCTGGACTGCTGAAACTGTTCCTGCACATGATTTATTGTTTTCTCAGGATGATGATGACAAAAATGACAACTACTATGACTAGTACTAACAGTAGTAGTAATAATAGTATGTGATGCTTAGAGCAGGTGGACAGTCCTGGCCCCAAAGTGTGAAAATACTATAAGAAACAGTATGTATACATAGACAACAAGGAATTTCACTCAGTAAGGAAAGATCTATATATAAATGCATATCTGTTACAATTGCTTCTCACGATTGCTGCTGTTTATGCAAAAAGGATCATTTTCTCTTTGAGATTTAGTCTACTAATTTTTTTCCTATTTATTTACATATTGATATCCTACCCCATTCACAACTGCTGCTGTTTTTCTGACTTGAGCCTTACAAAAATGATCAAAGGTAAAATCTTAACACAAAGGCAGCCAAAAGTATGAAATTGGATTAAGAGGGTAGGAATATGAAAGTGATATATCTTGAACAGTAAACTTCTTAAATATTTTCTTGGATTTTTGTGATTTTGGGGAGGAAGGGGGTTACTACTTTCTAATTAGTTTTGGTATTTATGTTTCACTTTTAAAATGGAAAGACATCACTACCTATACTTAAAACAAAATATTTATTTTTCTTTACTCCTGAAGGTCACTGTTACCAACAGCCATCTCTAGTGGCAAAAATTTTCACCTACTGTGGAAGAGAGAAAAGAGCCAAGCCAGTGTTTGACACAAAAGCCTATTGTCACTAAATGATAGCATGTTATGATAACTTATTCAATATTGGCTTTAGAGTTGTCTCTTTTTTTTCCTGTAATAGTTCTAGGACAAGAAAGTTCTCCTAAGCTATTATACCAAGATTTAGTACTCTGAACTTTACCAACCCCACACGAATTTATAGACATTCTACTCGTTCTAGTACCTTATATCAAACCAATTTGTGCAGAATGCACGCACCTTTTAATTGTACTTTAAACAATATATCTAACTGTGTCTTAGACAAAATTCCTAGCAAGGGATTTACATCCAGATCCATCTCACCTACTAAAAATTGGGATGGCAGACTCCTTCAGTGGTCAGGAAAAGACATAAGCACATGTCTTATTCTGTTTCCTAGCTCCATCAATCTTTCTTCATGCCCAGTAATTCAGCTGGTCAGAGATACATAACAGGAGAGGAAATAGGTACATACACAGGAGAGACAAAAAAGTACTTTTACTTCACCCTGCCTTGACTCAGTTAGTAATAACATTCTTCAGGTCAGAATTGTGGGTACAACATTCACAAAGATAACCTCTGTTCCTAGGTCTCTTGCTTTCTGGACAAGTTTATTGACTGGTGGCTATTATATAATAACAAGGTGGGCTAGATGCCTTCTCAGCAGCATGTGTTTGGTCCTCTGCACGCCAAATGGATAAAGATGCTTCTCCATGTTAAGTCTCTCAGACTTAAGCCCTACACACCAGGAAATGTTCCAATGCATTAGCATTTTACATTGTCCAGCTCAGTATCAGGTATTTGTAGAT
>VYZW01059700.1:16108-27729 GCA_013401315.1 Balaeniceps rex
AAGCCAGAAAGTTGCTTAAAATTTTTCTACCACACTGGAGCTGGCAGTGTGTTTTATTGCATACGATCCATCATTACAGAGCATTATTAACTACAGAGAAGTTGGCACTACTAATTTTTAGCTTCCTCATGTCAGATGAGAAGGATCTGGATGTAAATCTTTGTCTAGTGTTTTCTTTAATGCACAATGCTAGGCATGTTGTTGAATGGATTATTCTGAAAATCTGTTAGCTTCTACCATGAGTGTTTTCTTGGTATAACTCAAGGCACCCCAAGGGATGCTGTCCCCTCAAGAACAGGTGAGCATGTTGTCTTATGTCCCTGGTACAATATTGAGAATAGGTTTCCAAGTCTGCACTTTGATAAAACAGTCAGACAAAGCAGAGTCCCAAATATCTTTTAAGGGTTGCTAGGACAGTCTGATGTTCAAGGACTGGTATTCTGGGATTATCACTAATAAATCAAAAAACGTCAGGTCGTCTTAACCACTATATCTGTCTACCTTCAGCACAACCCAACCTCCACTTTGTTCATTACAGTATAAAGACAAGGCACAGCAGATTCTTCTAAAGTACTGGACTGTAAACCCATGTCATTTTCTTGTATACTAAACTCATCTGAGAATGCTCTCATGAATGTCTTTAAATGCTTCTCAACAAGGCCTAAGAGGTCTCTTCCTCTGTCAGACACAATTGAAAGAGAAAAATTTGTGCATACCACGTTGTCAAATTAGTTATTACTCTTGCATACAAGAAAATACAAGTGAACTGATCCTTTGTAATACATGGTGCTTAAGTAAAGAAAAGCAACAACTTAATTTTAGATTAAAAACTCTTTAAGCACAGACCTTGAACTAAAATATTAGACAAGGGCCAGAAGTTTTCCTGATGCTCAAGGAAAAATTATGCCAAAATTGTGTCTGCTTTTCTAAATTCTAAAAACTTTTTTATTCTGATTTAAGATTTCCGTCTCTTTAAAATGAACATTTTTTTCAAAAGCTTTGTTTTTGCAAACAATCTGTCTAGCATATAGTCAATATAGATTTCTGGCACAAATAAATGTAATGACTACTGGTTTACAGTAAAAGCTGCATTTCTCACTTTTAAATCACCAAGATATAAATATACAGACAAATCATTAACAGACAACAATTACCCTAGAAATCAAATCCTAGAAATCAAATTTGGCCTAAAGGCCAGAACAACTTAGAGTGGCATTCCTAGAAACGGAATTATAAGTAGTAGCACCTGACATTTGGCATACAAATTTGGCATACAGCTTACATGCCCTGCAAGATGTAGAATACATAATTCCACAATTACACTCCATAACAGGAAAATATCTACAAATAATTTTTAAATATCTTTCCCTTTAAAAGCTTAAGACTGAAATCCAGTTTCCATTGAAGTCAGTGAGACTTGACTAAGGCCCAGATTTCATTCTGGTTGCTTTGATGTACCAGTCTGAGCACAGCTGAGTACAAAGCTACAAGTTCTAATTCAAATTAGTACCGAGGCATGTTAGCTCAAGGGATGTACAAATGCTAAAGATTGGCTAAAAAGTTTATTATCTTGTGGTTAATCTATCAAGGGACAAAATATGTTATTTGAATATGAGATATATGATAACAGAGTATTTGTCCTGTTAAGTGATTCACTAAAAAACGAAATTTTAAAATCAAGACTACCTTTAGCTTCCATAAGGATTTCTGCACAGTCTTCAGGATTGATACTGTGTTAAAGTATTAGTACAATTTTTCAAGCAGATTACTCTGAACACAATGCTTTGAAAAATTTAAAAAAGGAGAACACATAGCAAATGTCATTTCTTTCATAGCTACAAAATGCAAACTCCAAGCGTTTTAACCTAATGAATAAATGAGTTTGTCCTTTATGTATAAAATATAGTTTGTGTTTGTTGCACAAGTTTTTTAATAATAGATGAATTTTAGGTTTGCTTCAACATATTCAATAAAGTGTGATTAATTTGGTTTTTCAAAAATGCAAACTAGACATTACTATATTACTCTGCAAAATGCACAGCTTGCAACATTATTGTCTCTGTGGGATCTTAAATTGAATTGTAAAATGTGTCTTATTTCCAGTTTGATTTATGTAAGAAATTTCAGTGGATAATGCCCTTTTTGAAGTTTCAGTGCCTTCTGCAAAGAAAAAATACATAACTAAAAATCATGACATAGCTTATTACAAATCACAGCAAAGTTTTATCCTTACATAATGTTCCACATAAAAATCACATACTGATGCCACATACTATGTTCAATTCAGTGAATTAACTTTTTTTTTGAAGTTTCGTATTATGACAGATTATATAACGCATTTTTGACATGTTCTGTGATTTTATTGCGATATTCTAAGTAATTACCAAATCTCTTTTTCTCTAAAAAAGCTTTCCTGTGCCCTGAGAATTAATCTATGATACCATTTAACTTGGCTTTTTGAAGTAAATATCACTAGATAAAAAGCCAGCTGGTTCTCAATAATGGGATACTTGAATGAATGTATTAGTGTTTGAAAATGAGAGTACAAATCTTTTAAAAAGATTAATTTCCATAAGAAAGATAGCTCACAGATCTACAAAAGAATAAATTCAAAACATAATAAACTGGCAGAAAGAGAGGTAGATTAAAGTAAAGGCAGCAGCACCTTGTTATTGCAGCTGTTGTATAGCAGTGATTCTGTATCAATTACAACATTTGGTAGGTATGGGCAGCCTCTTCAAAGGTTTCAGTATAAAGCTTGAGCCTGGAATACACAGTACACCCTATGTAATAACTTGAGTGATTAATTTTTTTTCTTAACAGGACATAACTTTTGTTCTTAACAATCGAGTCTTTGGGAAGGGTTACAAAGACACTTCTGACTTCTATGTGAAAAGCTAACATCAGTTTTGTTTTTTATTAAAGATTTGGATATGAATTTATCTTTATCATGAAAAGTGCTTGGCTTTATCACAGCACACAAATGCTGACATCAGCATGTAAACTGACTTTTGTTGTCCTATGGACTTTATTTTCAATATCCTGTTTCAAAATATGTTTCCTTGAATGAGTCTAGGATTCTGTTCACACAATTACTTTGGCTAAATATTAATGAAAACAAAGTTTGCTGATGCCACTAAGTACCGTGGGTTTGCATAAAACAAATTCTGAGACTCAAGGAATTAAATCATATTGCGACAAACTTTAAAGTACATGGGGGTTTTGTTTGTTTGTTTGTTTGTTTTCTGATGATGGGATTAATCTAGATCTACATGAAGTTTTTCACTGTGGAAGTCAGACTGATCTAAGTAACCTATTCTGGACAATCTAGTGAGTTTACCATGAAACACAGTATCCTTGAAGGATGTTATAAAGCTTTATATTAGTAAAGTGCAGTGAATTACACCTGCCAAATCCAAAAAAAAACCAAACTGCGAGACTGTCTTCTGTGGTAACAGCCATGAAGTGCTGAAAATGCTAGTACCAATATAATTTAGACTGCAAAAGTTATATGTTCCAAAATAATGTTCTTTTCTTGCAAAACTGCTGGAGAGCAGGTTTAGCAGAAGCACAGAGACCCCTGTGTCTGGACCATACCAGTGCAGCTGCAAGAGAGCACAAAGTTTCTAAACAAGTCTAATGGGCACATGAAACACAATTGCAGAAATTTCTATCTTAGCCAGATTCAGGCTGATTTTCAAGTGATCAGAACCAGCTATTCTAGTGTAATCTTAATGACAAATTTTAACTCTTTCTCCAAAGCTTAGAAGCATTAAACCATATGAAAATATTTGAATACTGATATTCCTATTTCTTTCTTGACTTGTACTCTGTGGAAGCTGAATCATTGCTGCTGTTGAAACATAGACCAATGAATAATTGCTTGAGGGCAGACATGAAAGAAAGATATTTTAGATAAAAATTTCAGCTTAAAATTTTACAAGTTATAACAGTGATTACTGAAGACACAGCCTACACATAAACTGTACTATGTGTATATATATGCATATTCTTATACATGCATGTAAAAGACAAGATCCAACATAATTTTTAAAAGCGTACTGACAGAAAAGTTACTAGGAACATTGCAATTTAAATAATATTTGTAATGTAAAAGTTATAAAAACATTCAGAACTGGACTAAAGTACCTTGTCCTGAACTTCCATTTTGTTCTAGTAATTTTTCAGTTCAATTTGGCATTTTTGGTTTATATCTTGTCCTATATTATACCTTTATAGATTTATTAGATATACATTACACATTTTTCAATGTACGTATACTTTCCACATCACTAAAACAAAGCATTTCTAATTCCAGTGCTTTCAAATGAACATATTTCAAAATTTCTTTTGTATTCCATATTTTACAATTTTGGCATATCACCACAAGTGGAACAAAAGCAGATCCTGAAATGTCAACATTTCACATGGAATGGATGTTCAAGTGTTCCTAACATGCAATGTGCTTACAGTGACTACAAACAGACAGTGATGCAGACTACAAGTGAACTGCTTATATGAATGCTATTCAAAATAATAGTTGCAGAATGGCAGTGAAAGCAGAAGTTTAGGATATGGCCACATGATCAAAGGCAATAATTAGTTAATAATTAGCTCCTGATAGTTGAGCCAAAGTAAGTGGCCACGTTGTATGACAGAACCTGTTACCCTAAACTTCACCTATGCCAAGAACACACTGTATGGTCAGCAGAACCCCATAAGGAACAAATTATTAAGCCATGATAACTCACAGATTTTCATTCATATGCCCACCCCTCTTGTCAGGGATCGTGAGAGAAATATTATACTGAATATGCAAACACATACGACACTTGCATGCACTAAAAATGTCAACTATACCATGCGTTCTGTACTATACAGTTATACTGCAAGTCACAGAAATGCTTGCTGCCCTGCCAGATAAAGATAATGACAAACTTCAGTGAAAGAAGCACCAAGTCAAAAGACTAGAATTAGATCTGTGCAACAGCTGTGATGACTCATCTTGAAGATCATACTTTCCTCCATTATTTTAATTTGCTGTCAAATAAACTGCCAGACTCCCTTGTACACTTTGAGAACGCTGCAGACCTCCACACAGGAATGAGCTTTCAGTGATTAAGAATAATTTGAACCAAGTAAATGAAACTAAAAACAAATCAGGGAAGTATTTCAAGATTAAGGCAAATGTCTATTGCAATGCAACTGAAAGGAGTTTAGCCATTACAAATAATTCATCCTAGAATTCAGTGACATTTACCATGAAAAGATGTTTCTTTTTAGTCTTTGTTAAAACTGGCTACAAAATGTTTACAGCAATTTTCTGAAAGCAACTCCAGATTCTTTTTTAATCATACTACTTCAGGAAAGCTGCTTTTAGTTAAAATATAAAAATTGTAGTTACAAGGTTTCTGCAAACATAACTGCCATTCCATTAAGGAAATGGCACAGCAAACAGTAAATAGTGGCCCCAAGGGAAACGTAAGTATTGATTTTATTACTATGTTGGTTGGATTGTATTTGCAATTGTCAACTCTAATTTTAGGCTGTGCATTAAGTATCCTTATAATAGCTTAAGGAAAAGAGCAAATATTAATTAGAACATATTGATAATGTTTTTATAAGTCTTAGATTTAGTGCTTACCAAGCATATTTTGAAAAAATATGAACCTACTTCTTGCTTGTAAATGTAGATAATAAATGGATAGGCAGAAACTATAATTACATGGATTATATGATACTTTTGTGCATCAAGGCATCTGCTGGATGCAATTACTTAAAATTAAAACTAAAATGAAGTGCAAAGATATTTATCATTGCATGTGGCTATGTTATGGCAAATAAGGTTGAAGTCACTATTCAAATACAAAATGATCAGTACATAGACTGATTGTGACTTTGATCCCACCAATTGCTTTTTGATAGTCAGACTCTTATTCACCATTGAGTCTCTGAGTATAGATGTCTGCTACACACAGAAACTGCAGAATGGGTTATATTTGCAGATACTACTAAAGGTAATTCATGACCTTTTTTCCTACTCTTTAATTAATTTAAAACAGTACTTACATAAAACCAAACTTATTATACATTATTATTTGTTTCTGATAATATCCACATGTACTTAACTAGCAGAAAAGACTCATGACTCACTTTGGTATTGAACTGCAGAAAGAAAATACTAGCAGAGAGATAGAATTATCTAATAGAAAATAAAGATTTAACGGCTGCTTCTTCAAAGTTTCACAATCTTCCTATACAAAATGAAAAGATGGTAAGTATGCGGCGATTTTCAAACAATGCAAGACTGATTGGACAATTCACAGGAAAAGGATTTCCTACCCTTATGTACTTTGTATTTCAGTTTACAGTGTGACTTGCACAAAAAGTACACTACAAGTGCCAGCTGATGTAGCTGACACTTCAGAAAAATCTATTCCTGATAAATTTCTTGTTTAATGTGTTAAATTTCTAAAGGTAGCTAAAAATAATTGCTTATGCCATCTACAGTGTTGTCAACTCTTGCAATTCTATCACCAATCCTGATATCATTCATACTTCTTAAAAATCTCTGCTACAAATACATGATGATTTCAGCATCTCAATTTAGATTAAAGAAAAGAAAAATCCCCCTGTTCCCTCCAGCGGTGTGCATAATATGCAAAACTGGGTGGGTGTTCCTGCAGCCGGGCGAGCATCGGGACACCTCCCCAGGCATGGCCCCGCTTCCAGCCCTGCCAGGGACCTGGTGCTTCTGAGGTGCAGCTGAACATTTACCCTGTGCTTAAGACTCTCATATCTAAACACAGCGTTGACTAAGTTTTCCACCGTTGTGAAGCTTTACCCTAAACCTTAAGAAAGCAGCAGATTACAAGCGCAGTAGCGTCAAAACATTTTCAGACAAATGACTTGCAACTGTTCTGTACCTACCCCGGACTCTATACGTATTATACAGATATGCTGACTGCTGAGATAGTTAAGAGGGTTCGAAAGGTTTCTCCTATTTCCTGACAAATGACAGAGGAAAGGAAGACCTTGCTGAATTTTTTCCTGCCCTTGCTTGTACTACCTGTACAACGAGGAGCATGCACAGGGACAAATTTGCTCAAGGGATGCAGCAAGGGCATATGCGCGGCTCAGTGGGCTTTTCTGTTCTTTCATAGCCAGAGAGAGCCAAGCTCAAAAGATACCACCAGCACTTTGCTCTTCGCCAAAGCACAGCCTCTTGCAGAGCTGGTCTGGGAGCTGGGCAAGCAAAAGCTCTCCACATGTATCCTCTGCATATTATACAACCTAACAGCCCCTGCAGAAGCCTGCAGGTAAATAAATTGAAGTATGTTATGTTTGGCATGTATCAATGCACACAGATGTATAAAAGTTCAAGGACCACATTTGTTATGCATGTATTTATACCTTCTTTCCTCCCAGGGGACATCAAGATCTTAATCAAAAGTCTAACTAACACTTAGGTGGTGCAGAGTGGATTGTTCGTGGGTCCCTTGATAGAAGTAAATTTCACTATTCATCCTGGTTACTAAAATTTGTGGCTATTAATTTTACTGAGCTGTTATTTATATTATGCAGCTATATCTTTGCTACCAAACATTTAAACTAAACATAAAAAATACATGAAAAAAATATTAAACCTAAATTATAGGCTTTAATTTATAAGCATATACTTTTCTCCGACATAGTATACAAGGGCTTCAGCAATATGAGTACAGAATGTCTGTAAGAAAAATAAAATGCAAACCTCTTAATTCTGTAAATGTCAGTGCAACGAGACTTGGTTAAACTATTTTATTGCACAGGATTTTACACTTTAAGCAAATGCAATATTCTTAATGTAATAATTTTGGAATATACATATAACAATCCATACTCATGCTTCCTAGACAGGCAATGGAATATGGCTGAAACGGTTTATTTCAATACTGCTTTTTAAAATAATACAGTTGTGTAAATGATGACATTACATGATTATTTGAAATCCTTTGTAAAGAAATTTTGTTTCTGTTATTATTATCTAAGAAAACCACCACATTGCATCATTTAACAGGCCTGAGAAGGCAGGTAACAAAAAGAAAAAAAAAGTCTTTGACTGCAAATCTCTTTGTGTATTAAGCAAGCAAAACCATATAACTTCATGTTTCCTCTGAAGTATTTAAGCAATAGTAACTGTATACTGTTCCTCAAAGGAAAATTCACTCTGCCTGTTTCATCTATGCCAGATGTCATTACCAATATTTATTCTTGTTAAAAAGTTTAATTATAGTGGCGGAATCTGTAATCTCCTTTTTTATTTCAGAATTGGATAGAATCATTTTAAGGGAGATTATTTTTTATTTACTGTAACAAAAGGAAAGGTAAGTGAATTCCAGTACTACTTGAATTTGAGAAAAAAACAAACAAAAAAAAAGAAAGAAACCTGCATTATATTTTACTGAAGTAGCATAAACAAAGTCATTGACAATGTTAAACAGGAGGAATGCTTTATTTTTTAAATAGTCAGAAATAAAAGTGTTTACTCTCAGAGAAATCTCTATTGTGGTGATGGGGAATGCATTGTCACTAAAAGCTTCAAATCCTTCCCTTGTAGATCCTGCCAAAAGATCACGGGTGATCTGCTGCTCACAGTCACATAGAGAAATCTACATTCTACCTCTGCTAACTCACCTTTTTGCCAGTACAAGATAGCGTTGATGAGGCTGCTAGTTTTATCCCAGGGAAACTGGGATATGTTCTTGCAAAGAGCTGAAATTAAAGGGAGTTGTTAATTTAAGTGCGGAGGTTAAAGCATTCCAAAATACGCACCGCTCGACTTGCAGGAATTTGGAATGCCTTACATAAGTAGCTCTAGTTGGTGACCATTTTCTATGGCTAAACTGCTTAGAAAAATGGTTCACGCTGAGTCCTAGAACCACTAGTAAATTAAACAACATCAAAAAGGGAGAAAAAAAAAGTTTACTACTTGATTAACACAAGATCTTAGAAGGAAGTTTAAAAATAATACAAAACAAAATCTCTGTTATATGGAGGAAAAAAATTCTGCATGTTATCATATGAAACTCTAATTTTATTTCAGCACATAAACAGAATACTCTGAACAGAGATGTACATGAATATGTAGGAGTCAGAAGGGTTTGATACACAAACCTTCCAAAAGAAACTCTGAATTTCTCTTTTGCAAATCAGTTTATCGTATCACAGATGGCAGCCCAGGAGGGGAAATGAGTTCTACAGACTCACCACCCACCGGTAGGGGAAGGGAGGGAGCAGACACTGAGGCCAGTTTTGACCCTACCCCCTAGAATACCAGACAGAATCGCTTCAAGTCACAATTTCCTTCTTATGCTGCTCCCAGGGCAGCATGCAATTATGTACTGCAACTGGCTTAGGGCAGGCTGGGTCCACAATTAGTCCCTTGACCTTGCTGAGACTAACAGTGTGAGTAAGGTGAGCATGACATATCTCTTTCTCAAAATTCTCAATTATTTAATGCAACTAATGTAACAGTAATTTCCCTGCATCTTTAAAAAAAAAAATTTGCTCGCGATCATGAAAAGGGACTTGCCTATAAACTCAACTAAAAGGTCAAAATGATAGTTTTAATTCAAAGTTTCCATAGCTTTCTTGATAAAATGAGTATGAATATAGATTGTCTCTTTATTTCTACTTTCCATTAAAAAGCATAGGATTTTCTTCTACTTTCTGTAATAGGTTTATTAGTTATAGCTCTATTACAACAATACTCAAGGAAGTTCCATTCATATCATAGACAATTATCTGTGATAAAGCTCATGGCAGAAACTGTAGATGGAATAAATGCTGACATGTGTACATTAATGCACATGCCACTCACATCGTGTCAGGTACAGCTACCCCTTAGGTTTGAAGATACAAATACTCCTTTCAGCACTTTGGCATATCTCAAGTAATTAGAAGCCATCTGCTGAAATCTTCTACATTCAGTCTCAAACAGCCATCTTGAAATGGTTGGGGCTTTATGTCATGCTGGAGGGCATACCTTTCCCTCCAACGCTCAAGCTGAAAGAGGCCTCAGACAGTGAGTAAGAATGAGATCATGCAGAGTAAAAAACACTGCCAGGAGTTCGACCTAGGTTGTCCAATTAATTGTCAGTGAGTTAAAACAATGCAAATTCATTGAACAAATAAATACAAATCCAAACTTATAAATTAAAGATGAAACATGGGTCAGTTTGGGATTCAATCATAAATCAAATAATCCATAATAGCCAATTAAAATAGAATATCAGGAACAAGTGAGGCAGGGAGAGACGGCTCAGTTCAGAGTGAGCAGAATGCGTTTCTACTCATCTTGTAGCCAAGATGCAACACACCTACCGCATACAACTAATGGGCACAGAAGCTGGTACCCATGGTTGCAGAGGAAGACTTTCCAGGGCAACATTAAAATACCATTGCAAACCAGAACTCCATGAAAAGTCACTATTCTAATCTTCCAGTCAGAGAAGCCGCATAAGCGTGGGGTGGGAACCTTTCTAAAAAACCTGCCTTCCACGAGTAGTAGAAAAAACTGATTGCTCCTCACTATCTAAAAGGTCACTTTATAAGACAGACATAAATGTAAGGAATAAAACATGTCACAGTAATATACTTTGAATGATTAAACATACTGAGAGGTAAACCTGTTTTGACCATGTGATCAGTTCAGTGATTTTTTCTGTAAGATGCATACAATATGATAGTGAGGGAGTTATTTTGATAGGAGCATACAATAAATAATAAATAGAGAAAATCCCCAAACATAAAGTTGAAGAACATTTCTGAGTGCACAATATTAATGGAGATCAAAAAGGCAACTAACCCATGTGTAATACATGAGTAGTGAGAAGTAACCTCCAGAACTTTCATGTAACTCAGTTAGTTATACAGCACAGTGGGTCAAGGTTTAGTGAATCAACTTCTCAAAACCATAAAAATCACTTATTGGAACAGCTGACTCTACAGCATGTATGATGAGAAGATGCTCTTTAGTAATCCTAAGTAATTCAAGATGTTGCTTTGGCCAGTGACTATAGTTGGCTTATCAAGAGCAATCACAACAACATAATTTAGAGAGCTCTCATAAGACAGGTGTCATAGTGTGGCCCTAAAAAAGCAGATTATAAAGTCCCTGAATGGACTTCATTTCAAAGGGCAAAAGTGAGTTATGCCAGTCTCATAAAGCCCAGATCTATTTCTACACCACCTCTGCTACTCTGAGCACAACACTGAACAGTGGAGTCAATGCAACGCCTGGGCCCAAGGATCATGTACGGTATGGAGAACAGAGATGCTTCAGAAGCTGATCTCCTGAAAAGCCTCGATTAAGAATTGAAGCATGTATATTGCAAATATCAATGTGTAGATTATTTAATGTAATGAAAAATGAAAATATTCAAGACTATGCCAGTTATTTTTTACTTAGGATGAAGCAAATTCATCACTTACGAAATACGAAAGGACAATACGGTACAAATACTCTTGCAGCAACCCACATAGCAATTTTGTATATGATTTTGAGGATAAATTGCTCAAAAATATAGATATTTTGATATTATATATATCAAAAAATATATATATAATAGATATTATAA
>VYZW01059704.1:18404-39966 GCA_013401315.1 Balaeniceps rex
TAATAGAATAAGGAATAAATTAAGGAGAAATATTTTGTTACCTTGTTCCTTTGAGATACTTGATTACTTCAGAGAATCCAATTATTGGAAAATAGCATACTTTATTCAAAAGCCTAAACAAAATAATTGGATTTTGGGTGACTGAATATAGACATGTTACTATCATTTCTGACTTAATTGACACTTTTTCTCCAGACAAGTGAAAATCTCTGTGAAAAATGCAGTGTGGGGTAAAAATGCTTTTGGAGACATAAGTTTTAATGGTATAACTTGAACAGAAGTGCTTTGCTAAAAGGTTTGAGTACTGTAGTCTTATTTGTCTTGCAATTCCAAAATATGCCTTGTTATAATAAGGAAAAAAATACTTCAGGTTTGAAAAGTGTAATGGTGAATTAAGAACTTTATAATAAATCTCAACAAGGGAGTAATATTTAAGATAGATGCTTAGCTTGTCAATTCTTGGTGCTTTGGAGTGTTTAATCCTCCAGCCTTAACATTCTTAAAATAGCTTAGGTAATTTTCTAGACTCACAGAAAACATAATCTAGGACTGTGAGCCGTCCTGTGTGTAAGGCTTATGTGGCAGCAAGGATAGCCATGGGACTTGGCTCCCTTCACTGTGCCGTCTGAGGCAAAGGATGTGTGGCAAAACTGTCTTAAGGGGTTGTACATATTAAACAGTTACACAGGTTAGCGTTGTATCTTTTTCTTTCTAGTTTTGTGAGTGTCCGATTTTTGAAACCTCTGGCAAGTTGTACTGTTGTTTTCTTTCCTCCTTTTTCTTACTTGTTATGAGATGGGCAATGTAACAGAAAACTCAGAAGGGAGAGACTTGGAAAATAAGGGCCAAAAATACAATGCAAATGATCCCTGGTATAAATCCAAAGATCCTGACAGGGTGAAATTATATGGTGTTAAAGCTGACCATAACTAATGATACAAACAGTCTTGTTTGACCAAGCTATTACAAAAATCTTTGAGATGCTTTTTATTTAAGTACCCAAATAAGATGGAAGAAAACTTTCAGGAATCATATGTTGACTAAACAGTGGCTAAGGTTCAAGTAAATGGTCTCTGAATTCATATTTTCATTATTAGGTATTGCTGTTCTGTATTTTCTGTATAATTTTTCATTGGTTATTAGCTTCCCACATGTAATTTCTCTATAGTGCTGTAGTTTTTGTTGTTGCTGGAAGACTTTTCTGTTGTACTAAGTGCTTTCTCTGGAGTTATGGTGAAAAATCTGTGGCTTAAATTTGCCTCTTCCTTAAGATTTGTCCTGGATTTAATTTTCTAAATCTGCTTCTGTTTTAGTCCCATTTGATAGTTCCTTGTTTGTTCATTCTATTTAGATAGTATTAGATTCAAAGTCCTACCTGCCCTACAGTATTAATGAACAAAATGTGGCTGTGCTGTGATTCTGTTGTCGTGACTCTTGAACCTCTTGAATCTTTGAAAATCTTGAACTACTTTGAAAAATTTTCTGTAGATGACAAGTTACTGTGCAGATGCTGAATGCTGAGATTTTTTTTTTCCCTAATATTATTTTTGCATGCTGGGAGGACGCATTCATGGGTTGTGAGTGGAAGTGCCACTTGCCTCAGCATTTTATAAGTACATGAAGCATCCCCAGAAGGGTCCTTTTCTCATCACTGGAATGATATCGGAATGTACAATCTGTTTTACACTGCAGGACGGGTTTTACTTCTTGGGTTTCTGCAGCTGAACGTTTTGTGGCATGGGGCAGGCCTACACAATGTATGACATGAAAACAATTAGGCCTACTTTTCCTATGGGCTCAGGTCATAGTCTATGAATTACTGTGCATCATCTGCTTGAAGTTAACTGCAAACATGCCTGCTCTTAATTGCAACCTGGTATTGGCAGAGCAAGATCTCTTCATCTAGATTTTATTGGCACCAGGATGTAAAGCCCTCAGAAGAAACTGAGATGGGCTGGGAAGGCGTGTTCTTGGAATCTAGAAAAATGGGCTGCACTCAGTGATGGCTTTCAAAAACATCTGTCTACCAATCTTTTGTAAAGTATCTAAGGTATAATGACTGGTCTTGAACAGTTTTGGGGGTTGGTTGGTTGGTTGGGGTTTTTTTCCTTCCTTTTTGATATCATTCATTTCTGAAACAGCAGTTTGTGAACACTGCTGAGAAGGAAAACTTAGTGACTTTCTGGGCAAAAGCACACACTAAATCCTCTTGAACTTCTCCAGCACACAAATGACCTTTTCCAAATATCATCAGATATTATTTGTGGTGGACTTTTGTCCCGGTTTCAGCTGGGATGGAGTTAATTTTCTTCCTAGTAGCTGGTATAGTGCTGTGTTTTGGATTTAGTAGGAGAATAATGCTGATAACACACTGATGTTTTAGTTGTTGCTAGGTAGTGCTTACCCTAGTCAAGGACTTTTCAGCTTCCCATGCTCTGCCAGGTGCACAAGAAGCTGGGAGGGGGCACAGCCAGGACAGCTGACCCAAACTGGCCAAAGGGCTATTCCATACCATATGGGGTCATGCTCAGTATATAAACTGGGGGGAGTTGGCCGGGGAACATCGATCACTGCTCATGGACTGGCTGGACATCGGTCAGTGGGTGGTGAGCAATTGCATTGTGCATCACTTATTTTGTATATTCCTTTATCATCATCATTATTATTATTATTATTACTTTCTCTTCCTCTGCTGTCCTCTTAAACTGCCTTTATCTCAAACCATGGGTTTTACATTTTTTTTTTCCGATTCTCTCCCCCATCCCACCGGGGGGGAGGGTGAGCAAGCGGCTGTGTGGTGCTTAGTTGCTGACCGGGGTTAAACCACGACAACTTTGGCATCATGCAAAACTTTATCAGACCCTGGCTTTCAGTTAAGACACAAAGCAGTTCAGAGGTGAAGCTATTATGCTCAGAACTATTAGGCCCTAGAATTTTTATGGACAACTCTTTTCTGCATTGCTGTCTGCTCCTTTCTGCTCTGAGAGTAGAAACTATAATGGCTAGATACAGGTTCAGTAAGTGTTTGGACCCACTTCTTTTGAATTTGAACTTCTGAGGATGGTTTTTAACAGATGGAAGTACTTTCTACTTCCAAGGAGGAGAATATGCTTCTGAGTTTCTTCAACTTGATTTTTTTACCTAACATCCTGTTATAAAAATGGAGTAGGAATTGGTATATAAATAAAGGCAACAAGTATTCTTTTATGGAGGTCGTGTATTTGGGTAGCTTGACAGAAGTTGTAAGGTGTGAATGTATACCTACCTAAAGGTTAATTCCTTGCTGCTTGAAGAAGCCCTTTGGCAACTAAACACTCGTGGGATTTTTTTGTTGTTTCCTTCCTGAAATGGAACTGAATTACTAAGAAACATATTACTCATGGTTGAGAGACCCCAGTGAAGACCAGAATTATGTGAATATTTCAGGAAAGTGTTCACAGAGTTGCTGTGTTGAGCTGAGGGAAGATCCCGTGGCACTCACCAAATTAAGCAGAGATAATTCTTTCTAAGGGTTTCTTTACTGGAGGTGGAGCCCCAAGTTAAGCGTGACTGCTGAACCATGATTCTACAAGATTTTGATGGGTGCATGTCCTGGCCTGAGGGGTAGTTTTGTGGGAATCAGGAGTTAATCCATCCATGGCATGTTCTTTCTACCTGAAATAGGAGTAAAGGAAAACAAAACATGCTAACTGCAATAGAGAAAAGACTCCGTATAGGGAACCAGTGCTTGAAAGAACATGGGTGCACTTGCACTTTTTCTTGCTGCTGGGGGACTGTTCTATTGTAGGCAAAAAAAAATGCCTGAGAAAGAAGTTGTTTTTTTTTCTTTCTATACAGCTTATTATAGCCATGTCTTCCATGGCTTATTTTGAAGGGAAGAAAAGGCTTACAAGACGGTGATAGTTATTCTATCCCTGGGGCATGGGGAGGGTGGTTATGTGAACCCTCACAAGACCCTAAAAACAGGAGAAAATTCGCTGGCTCAGGTAGCTGAAATTGTGTGAGCAGAAATTCTCCTTCCATGTCTGAAGAGCTGACTCTTCAGTCTGGAATGCCAATGCTCTCCTGCCTTTCTAATCGCAAGTCTCTTGTTTTTCTTACTGACTTCCTGTTTACAACAGCAGTCTTTTGCTGAACACTCCCCTTTATTCCTTCAGCTTTCATCATATTTTAATTTCCACTCTACTGCTTATGCCATCTTGATTTTTATTTATTGTAAGACTTGCTTTTGAACTATTCCTCCAGTGTATTGTGGCTCCTTAAAACAGCCTACAGACATTTTAAAAAGAATCATTTAAAAAAAGCTGTAGCATAATGCTTACTTATCCTCTCCCAAAGAAAAAACCTTTAGAAAATTTTATCCTGACACATGTATTAATTTGCTTTGTTGCTTTTTGTGCTTGGTGGGCTTGACTTGCTGTCAAGCATTTGATGACCTATTGATGTGAAGATGCACTACATCAGGACTTGGTGAACTGATTTCTGATCAGTAAACATACCAATTAATAGAATATATACTAATATTTAGCTCGTCACAAAGCGTAGTACACTTTCCCTGGCTTAGACTTGCTGGAAAAGGGATGTTTGTAGTTAAAAAATGGAGGCTGTGCTGCCTTGTTCTCAAAAGGCTATTGCTGTACCTGCTTATGAACTCGGTGAAAGGTGAGTTCATTTTAAATATTAATCCAGGCAGACTTTACAGGAACAAATTAACCGTCCCCTGAAACTTGCAGGGATTTGTCTATCTTGAATGATCACGAATACAAATGAGAGATGTGACAAGAGAAAGTTAGCAGTAACCTTTTCAGATGTGGTGTTTTGTGTGCTGAAACCCGACAAGCTGGCAGGACTAGAAATAGCTTCGCAGATGGTACTTGGCACGGTACCGAGCAGCTCTCCTCTCGCACGCTCCCCACCCTGCCCGTCAATCGCGGTACCCAATGGCTGCTTAGAGATGGGGAAATGGCAAGTATGAATTCAGCTCACAGGAGGCTGCGAGGTCAGACGTCAGTATTGCACTACGCATGGCTGAGTCAGTGACTGTGAGAAATTGAATTGAATTAATATCTAGAGGGGTTTGCGTCTTTGAACACTTAATGGACTGTATAGCTACAATCTCATCCTTGAGGGGAAGATGATGGAGGAAAAAGTAAGCTCGCTGATGGTGCAGTGAACTACTGAAGAAATGATGGAAATACCAAATATGCTGAACTTAACAAGTAATGCCAAAGGATGCTGATCTGGCTTTCAAAGCTGCCTTCTTGGAAGGAACAGAATTCCTTTGTGCTCTGATTTCAAAATTATTTCCATGCTTTTGTGTTTCCTCCCTGATAGATACAAGAGGAAGGTGCGTATCTGTTAACAGGAATAATCTGTGGGCATTATTCAGGAGAAGAATGAGGAAAAGGAAAAGTACTGTCCTTTGTGTGCACCGGTCAATTGAAATGTCTGCTGACAAAGAACAGACTTCAGGGGGAGGAAGAGGGGCATAAGCATTGTCATTGTGTGAGTCCTAGCAATATGAGCAGAACAGCTTTCTTTTCTTCTAAAGCCTTATAGCATTGTATCTGTAACTTAGTGTATAGATAAAGCTCTATATCCCTATTCTACAAGTGTTGATTATGTGAATCATCCTAGGAAAGGATTGGATCTAAGTTTGTATTTTAAGAAGAGTTAGTTAATAAAAGTTTTAGAAGATAAAGGGAGAAAAAAAGGGTAAAAATCTTGGTTAATATTCCACTGCTGCATCCTTTTCATTTAGATAAGGCTGTAGGGTAGTTTGGGGGGTAATAAGTATATTGGTTTAGCACCATAATTCTGTGTAGACAAAAGCATGTTTTATAAAACAAACAAGTGTGTTTATTGACAGTATTCAGTAGGATGCACATGAAGTTTTTGTATTGGAGTACATGCTAATTGTTTTGGCAGTAGAATTAATTCAGTTTAATGACTTCTTTTAATCGTTAGTAATATATTCAGAGCAATATGTTGTTATGTATAAAGACAAACTGAAGCTCTCCTTCCACAGATGACTCCAAAGCATCATTAAATTGAAGAGCATTTACATTTTTTAAAAACAGCTCTTCCCTTCCTGTAAAAATAGGAAACATACCAGTATGACAAGTGTGCCATTTTGATGGTACTCTTTTTCCTCCTTTACATCATATTAAATAGGTTTGCTTAAATAAAGCCTTGAGCTTATTTGGTTTTCTTTGTGAGGCGGCTGCTTTTAAAGAAAATGCCTCTTCCCTTTACAAAGGCAGAGCTTCCTTGATCCTTGACTGAGGGGGAAAATAAATTCTGTCACTGACCTAAAGTTCTTGAATGGGTGCAGTGCGAGTGTCCCAATGTTCCTTTGGAGCCAGGAAAAACTGTATGTTGAATTTGTGAAGATTGTCTAAATATACCAGTATTCATAGGGTTGGGTGTTGTGTGGTTTTTGGTGGGTTTTTTGGTTTTTTTTTTGTTTTTTTCTCCTTATAGGAAAGTAATTGATAAAGCAAGACTCTCTTACCTTTCCTTTATAAACTTTTGGGCACTAAATGGTCTATGTATGTGAGGCTTTTTCCAGCTTCAGTGAATGAGGAAATAATGGGGTTTTTTCCTCTCTTACATTTTTAAATTAAATGCAATATGTTATTAAGCATGCAGGAGAAAATTTTGCTTATAGGCTGGTGTTGTGCCTCCATCATTGCCCATGGTTTCCACGGCACGGTGCACAGCTGGTGGTCATTGGCTGGGAAATTAATTCAAAGTTGACATTGCAAATACTTCTTTTCAGAGTGAGATAGAGATCTGAAACTATAATGACTTTCTTGAAGGCTTGAAGTAATGCACTGTGCAGAGCACCATTGATTGTTGTAGGCTGAAATTACAGATTAATATAGTTTGGCAGCCAGGTGCCGCATGAGAGCGACGGCTTCCTGGCACTTTTAATTATCAGCGGTTCACTGCTGTTTGAGAAGTACTGGTGTTTTATCTGGTCTGCATAATGCTTCCGTGAACCACAATACTTCCTAACAGTTTGCCTGTTCCTGCAAATGGGGTAGCTCTGCTTTTATCAGTCACTTTTCCATCGGTGCAGGTAGGTAGCTGCGCCGACACAACTGTGGATCTCCCTAGCGAATGCCAGTTTGGCTTGCCTGCATCGCTGGGGGCAGGTTCGTAGTTAAAGTTCCATTTTCTACAAACTTTAGGACTTCTTGAACAAACTGCACTGCCAAGTCTTAGTTAGGAACTTAAGATATCAGTATTTTAAAACTATGGAGAGAGAGAGAGAGTGTGTGAATGTTTTGGTCTTAGTAATGCATGAAATACAGTAACTCCTAACAAGTTTTGCATTGCTGGTATGGAGTGAAGGGTTTTTACATTTCCCTGCAGAAACAACCTCCTGTGCCCAATGGCTTTGTTAGGGGGCAAAAAATTATATTATTAACAAGTTCTATCAAAAAAATAAAAAATTATTTGGTAGTTCTGATGTCTTCATTTTTTTGAACACTTGCAACTACTTCTAAAGCCTCTTTACAGGAAAATATAAGCCCCAGGTCTTCTTTCCTATGTACTGGCCACAATGTATCTATCTCCTTTTCCAGACTAACTGATAGAGTATCTCAGTGACACAGTTATCCTAGCCAAATATTGCAGCGTAAAGCCAGTGACTGTCTCTTCTGATATGCTAGATTCCACCTCTTTATTTTCTCTTTATTCAGATTTAAACTCATTTTAGTTGTCTTGTTTATTGTAGAGCAAAGTTGTATTGCAGTGGTAGTATTTATCTGAGTACACATGCTGCCAAACAAATGGAACTTCAGATTTTGTTGGGTATATATACCCAACAGATCAAAGAATTTTTTTTTTTTTGTGACTCCACAGCGATGAGATTTAAGATTGACATTTTAGATGGCTGTTATTAAGATGAGTGAAGATTCATGATTCAGATGATGCTGTCTCAAGCCAACCTGCTTGAATTCTCAGAAATCTTGCAATTTTAGCTTGCATCTTGCGTCTTCTGGCTAATAGATAATGTGCCAGTCTCACAGTTAGCATTAATCTGTACGCTAAAGGGAGGAAAGTACAACATGGAAGCAGAGCAAATGAATGGTGTGGCCAGCTGCAATTTGAATAGCTCTTTGAAATTATTTACTAATCTGTTTCAGAAACAATTGATTTAATATTTAAGGATCCTGTCCTCCTCCAGCTGGCAGCCTCTGCCTCTTTCGTAGTGTGGTGTGCTGAATTGATGGTTCATGCATCTGTGCTCCGAAGGGATAGACGTGGCTGGCAGCAGGAGGCACGTTCATCTGCATGCACTTCCCCTCTCCTCCCGGGCTCGCTGGCTGTACCTACCAAGGCAGAAGTAGCCCCAGTTGCGATACTGGGAAGGTACAGCTGAAACAGTCGTGGCCAGCGTGTTTAGTCCTTAATTCAGATGTGACTAAGGAGGAAGTGTGATGCCAGCTGACTCAGTGTTACTTCCTGTCGCACCTGTTTTTCTCAACTCCTGTAAAGAGATTATTAACTAGGGCTCGCCCTACTTCAGCGTGAACTCTGAATCACTGCTTAGAGGGTAATGTGGCTTTAGATAGAGTTCTGGATTAAGAATCTCATTTTAATTGCCTTCTCTGTTAAAGGGTAATTTATGTCTGCTCTGCCAAAATGTGTGATAAGCCTGCATATCCTTACAGTGGTTCAGTTTCATTTTCTAGTGTGTTTCCCTTATTTAAAGCAACTAAAGCACTTTACCTATTGAGAAATAGTGAGTCATACAATTTGATACTATAAGATGTGGCAGCTGCAAAACTCTGGTTTCTCACCGCATGGGTAGAAATATTATCAGGGCAAGGATCAAAGTGCTGCTTTAACAAAGGCCTGATCACATGTGGCTTTATTAGGATTTGCTGAGATATTTTGTCACAGGACTGCTATGTATGTGTTTGAGTACTCCATGTACACACACACTCACCCACCCCCTTTGTGGGATAGTTGGTTATACCATTATGTGCAAATATAAACCCTTTAGGGGCAGATGAGGTACAGAGGGGTTTTGTTTTGTTTTAAAGTTTGACCATTTCTTGGGAAGTTTAGCTATAGTAGTAATGAATATGATCACGTATAAACAGGGGTCAGACTTTGGTTTCAAGTTAGATTTTAATTATGGCTGCAATCCACATTTCTGATAATCTTTGGGCATATTTTGTACCTATTAAAATGCTTATGTGTTTTGTGTGTGTGTGTATATATATGGAAGAAAAGGTGCAAAGGTTTTTCTAAATTGTTGATGTTCTTGAAAGGGAAGTTTGCAAATCTCGCTCTTGCAAACTTTTGCACACTTCACTTTTATAATACAGAATTTACCTTTCTCTAATAGAGAAGTAAAACAACTAAGACGACACATTAGCCATGCTGATATGCTATATATCTTAATACGTTCAGAATTGCATTTGAAGTCCTGAGGAAAATGCTATTTCTTTTTAATGAAAGTGGTTGGATCATCTTTATTCTTAGACTGTAAATCAGAGCATTTCCAGCCATAAGCAAGGCTTGCAGTTCTTTTACCTTATTCAATAGACCTTTGGCTGACTTCACGTCCGAAAGATGCATGTCTTATTGCAGCTTTTTTTTTAAGCTTGGCAGGAAACAGTATTGCAGTAGATTCTCTCTGCACCAAACTTCTGCTTTATTGGGTACGAGATCCTTCCCTCATTCAAATGGAGTGGGGAGAAGCTTGGGTTCCTTAGCTGAGAGGTATATTTCATATTCTTTGTATTGTGCTAATACTCATTTTGTGCCAGTGTAAACTGCATGAGATCTTTCATAGCCTTTTTGTTCTAATTTAAGCTCCTCTTCTTATAGGTCACTGAAGTCTGAAGCTGAAACATGTCAGGCTAGATGTTCACTTTTTTGAATAGTCTTGATTTTTTTTTTTTTTCCTATTACTGATAAGCAACTTAAAAAGAGGACATTCTGCACAACTTGCTTGGTACAGTTCATGCTTTTGAAATTTGTTGTGCTTTTCTTAGCTAGGTCATTATTCTTACCGCTTTGTGTTCTTGAATCCTACAGCATTCCTAGCAGTCATATTTAAGGTCTCTTGGTAAAAGTTGCAGGATTTGCAGGCTGTGAGCAAGTGGGGCGTTGAGGCTCCTGTGGGAAATTATGACCCTTCTTTGTCTGTCAGACCTTGTAGTTGTGCAGACGTCTGTCTCAGTTATCCAGTACCTAAGGTTTTTGGAAAGTTCTTCAGTTAAACCCATAAATAAGGAGTGTCGTCATGCCCACACTTGAAAGGCAAATAGCAAAGGAACTCATTTAGGAATTCTGGTGGGGTGCAAAGACACAGATATGTCTGTACTGTCCTGATATAAAAACTTCTGTTTTAAAGAGTACAAATAAAAGGAAGTATTTTTGGTAAAATTCAGTAATAGCTGTTGCAAGTTGATACTTAATTTTTAGATAGTTTCTGAGAGTACTGGATCTTGAAACTGACTGGTTTTGTTGGTAGGTTTAATAATTAATTGCAAAATGTAATCAGTATCTTAATTTAAGGAATGCAACACAGCAATCACAGTGTAAAAAAAAAATCTTAAACTGTTACATTAAAATTTGCTAGTTTAGAACAAATGTCCTACTTGTTACTGATAGTGCTGTAGGTCTTGGCTTTAATAATACAGTTCATATTTTTGCTGTCTGGGTTGTGGTGGCTTACTATTGTTCCCTCTAAGAGTAACTGAAAATTTAAAAAAGAATGTGCAGAAGTAAACCCTTGGCTGGTGTGCCTAGATGTATCAACTAGTTTAAGGCTGACCACGTTTGTAAAGGGCAAGTTGCAAAAAAGTGAAGTCAGTACTAAAAGTCTGTGCTCTGAGAAGTGTTTTCCAAAACAGTTTTCACTGGAAAAAATTACCCCTGACTCTTAAATTTCATTATTTGATTAGAACACTTAATTTAACAGTAAGAATCAAAATGCTCAGTTGTATTTGACTTACCTGTTCTGGAAGGGATTTCTGTAAATACAGCTCACAGGCAGGCTCAACTGATCAGGCAGTGTTTCTGTAGATCACACGGCAATAAACAGGTAATTCTTTCTGTCTACTTCCAAATCATTGTTCTTGCTGTCTACTTCCAAATCATTGTTCATGTTTGTAAATATAAACATGAGTACAACAAAGAAAATGAAGGTGGATAATATTAATCTTCAAAACATGTACATGGAGTGTGAATGCCTTTAAAATTTAAATGTATAATACTTCTGAAACTTTGAAATGCTGAATGTTTCTCTTATTTCTATTTTCAGCACCTCATCTCGTATTGCTAAAGGAATAGACTACACAAAAATGAGCCTCCATGGTGCAAGTGGTGGACATGAGAGATCAAGGGACAGACGCAGATCAAGTGACAGATCTCGTGACTCATCCCATGAAAGAGCAGAGTCTCAGCTCACTCCATGCATCAGGAATGTTACTTCACCAACAAGACAGTATCATTCTGGTGTGTTCAGACCTATAGCATTTCAGGATTAAAATTCATAAACTTAATTACTATTTTGTTAAAAGAATACAATAAAAAGCACTATTTGTTGATGCCACAACATACAGGTTTCTTAGATGTGCCCCAGGCTGGGAGTACCCTTTTTTGATAGGTCATAACTTCTGTCTGCAGTGTGTATTCCTACATGATGCCCTTATTTAGTTCAAATCGCAAGAACAATCTAATTTTTCTAAGAAGATAATTGACTGAACACTTTCCCTTTACTTGGTAGGGTTTAGGTATTTAGAAATATAGGAAACACTTCTCTCTTTGGTGACAAAACTTGGTTTGTTTCTTTGAACCACAGCACTAAACACCAACTGTGATGCATAGTTTCTATATTATGTTGAGTTGCCTTTTCAATACTAGAATACAAGAAAAATTCAGCAAAGGCTTTGGGGAGGTGAGGTGGCTTTGATGTCTAAGTGGTAGAAACTTCAGGATCTCATATATGGACAGCTATTTTTGAAGGTTTCTTTAACTAGAATAGATTTAATTGAAAGAATTATGTTTTGTGCCTGGAAAGACATAAACTGCATAGAGCTCATGTAAATCTATAACTTCATTTCCTATTTTTTCTCCTTCCACCTTGTCCCCACTTAAGATCGAGAAAAGGATCACAGTTCATCTCGACCAAGCAGCCCTCGTCCTCAGAAGACTTCCCCTAACGGTTCCATTGTTAGCATGGGAAACAGCAGCAGAAACAGTAGCCAGTCAAGTTCAGATGGCAGCTGCAAGGCTGGTGGGGAAATGGTATTTGTATATGAAAACGGAAAAGAGGGAGCTCGGAATGTAAGAACTTCTGAACGAGTAACACTCATAGTGGACAACACCAGATTTGTTGTAGATCCTTCTATCTTTACCGCGCAACCTAATACAATGTTGGGCAGGTTTGTATCTGTTTTTTTTTTTTTTTTCCTTAATCTCTAACTATAAAAGAGAGCCATAAATGCTTTGTAGATACTAAAACTGTTTAAATAGCTGTTGAACTCATTGCTACAGCTGATCTGCTAATGTTTAATATTATCAGTTTGCAAAGGTCTTTAAGTAAAAAACAGATGTAAGTTCTCCTCTGTATTTGGGAGAGATGCCAACAGATGTCTATTACCTAGAGACAAAAGAATTCATAAGTAAATTAACATTTCATGATGTACTCATTTCCTCCTGTCTTGCTGGGCATTGCTTCTGTATTCAGTCTGCCTCATTCCATCTCTTGTTTTAAAGCTAGTTGCTTCATAAAACAAAGTAGTGAGTATAGATAGTCTGTTTCAAAATAGCAAGGAGGAAAACCTTGAAGGAATTTATTTTGCTTAATGGGCCTACCCTGACAACATTCAAGCTCAGCCCATTTGTCTTCTGAAATGCTTTTTGGACAGGGGAATATCAAATGGATGGTCAGTATAACAGGTCAGAGCCTCTCAGCAGAGACACCTAACACTCAGAATGGTCAATAGTTGAATGAAAGTCCACAATATGTGTGTAATATTTTCTGTAGAAACTATAATGAGCAACATATTTAACATGTTTACTTGATGGGAAAAGATTCTATACTTTACTTGCTCAAATACTGGCTGGTTTTGCATTGTCCAAATGTAGAGAGCACTGCTTCCAAACGTACAGCAAGAAAAAAATGAAGGTTTACGTCTGTGTCACTTTGGATTTGGCTTTTTCATTAAAATGTGGCTGCTTCTCAGCCCATAAGGATATAATAATGTTTTAAATGCATATATATAAAGTTATTTGTCAAGGTACAAGTAATAAATATGAGTAAACAATTTCTGCTTTGTTTAAATCACCACTGTGTGGGAGAAATAGTACCTTGGTTCCCTATTTTGTGAAAAGTCAGGGGGAAGAGTTAGAAAGCAAAAAATGCTTCTCTCTGTAAACAGTAAAGGGAAATAAGTAGAAGTAAGCATTAATAGAATTAAATCATTGATATAAGGCATTTGTATATGTGTAATACCTGTATACATGTAAAGATCCAGACTAACAAACTGGGGGCATATCAGTGTGAAGCTATGTGGTGAAATAGTTTCCTTTTTCATGCCCAGTCTCAGAGTAAGCAGTGCTGGCTAAGGCACTAGATATTTTTTGTGTGTGTTGTTGAGTTATTCTCCCTTTGGGATTGGTTCAAGGAACAAGCTTATTTTATCTTCTGCTAATTCAGAAGTAGGTTAATAAAGGTACGGAAATACTGCTCTAAAACGTTAAATGATTTATAAACCCATTTTCCCCCAATGTCAGTTCACAGGACACTAAACAGGAACAGCTTAGCTAGTATGTTCTGGGAGGTAAAAGTAACTATAATAAGAATGTATTATTTGCCTTAAGCCTATATCCTGTTAGACTGCCTTTTCCCTAAATATTATTTCTGGTCTCGAAGAGTGGTCAGAAAACACATGTCAAATCATTAAGTGAAAAAAGTTACTTCATTCTCAATTACAGATGCAGACAGCACACCAGCTCTGTTTCTTTGGGTTGTGTGTATGAAAGCAAAGCTTTGCCATCGGGGTATATTTGTAAATAAAACAAAGAGTAGATGGCAATACTTCTTGTAAGAATAGGTTGTAATTCTGTATCAAAGGTGTGTTTTAAAAAGTCAGGTTTTTTTTCCCGGTGATCTAATGGGATACTGCAGATACTGTTTGGGTCTTGTAGTTTTCTCCTTAGTGTAACTTTTCTTGCATCCTAGCAGAGAGAAATATGCTGTACATGCTACCCTTATGTACAGGTATCTTCTATCAGAATGTTATTTTAACTTTTGAATTAACTAAATCTTTTAAATGAAATTGAGTTGAGTTGCATGTGCTTGAACGCTAAGTTCTGTTTCTTAAACTACGTCAAATGTCTTTAAATAATGAGAATTCCACAACAAAACCTGTTCTTCTGCTACATCACCCCACAAATGCCAAAGACGACTTGTTTCGGGTTCCCCCCACCTTTGGCACTGGCAGGAAATGGCCTGGTCTAACCTTTGTTTTGATCAAAGGATATTAGCAAGTTGAGATTGAAGAATAAAACTAGACTTTCCTGAGTTACACTACCCTACTTTCTATTTTCTAGTAGCCTTGCTAAACATAAACCAAACTGAACAGTGGACATGCATATGAGGTAGAATAGGCTGGTTTTTTTCCTGCCATTTCGGTACAATTTTTGACATTTTACTTTTCAGAGTTACAATAAAAAAATTGTAGTAAGGAATTCTAACCAAATTACTTTTATTCTTGAGCAGGATGTTTGGATCAGGCAGAGAGCATAACTTTACACGTCCTAATGAAAAAGGAGAGTATGAAGTTGCTGAAGGAATTGGTTCCACTGTGTTTCGTGCTATTCTGGTGAGTTTTCTTTATGGAGGAGGGAAAAAAGGCAAGGGCAAGTACTGTTAGAACAAGCACTATGAGTATTATGAAGCATAACTTATTGATTTAGCCTTACTTGCATATGTGGACTTTGTGGATGGAATAAATACTGCTCTTCTGTTTTGTTCTCTAGAAGGGAAAAATGTTTGAGATGAAAACACTCCTAGGTTTTCTAGACATGTGCATGTGACAGCCAGGGAGAGAGAAAGCATGCATGAAATGAACCAAAAAAACTACTGCCTGCCAGAAATTTCTTCACCTTCTCTTATGCGTCTAGTTCAGATATATTCAGCCCTTCTTGTGCTGAAATTAGATAGAATGGAGTACTGGAAGTTAACTTACCGCAGATAGGAGGAGAAAAGCAAACTTCAGTCTGAGAAGAAAATGGCCTTTTATGTATTGCATATCTACACAAAGAAGTAGAGCTGCCATGCTGCTTTGGTAGCAGAATCGCAGTAGCAAAAGCTGAATGAGGTATAGACAAAAGACAGTATACACACACCAAAAAGATGAGTATTAATAGTTGTCACTTAAATAACAATTTTAGCTGGAGCTCACTGCTCTGGAAGCAGCTCAGAAAACTGATAAATTTGAGGACAATGAAATTCACAAAGTTTAACATATGTTGCTCTTTTACATTTTAGGGGGTTTGCTTGTGGAGAAAGTATCATAAATGAAATGATGAAATGTTTCTGTCAGTGAATGTTGAAGTGCATTGTGTTTTTTATTTGCTGCATTACTATAGGATTACTACAAGACTGGAGTGATACGCTGTCCTGATGGGATATCTATTCCTGAATTGAGAGAAGCATGTGACTATCTCTGTATCTCTTTTGAGTATAGTACTATTAAATGCAGAGATCTCAGTAAGTATAGAATTTATTAAAATAATTTGAATTATACAGACTAACTTAAGCAAATATGTGGGAGAGGGTTAATTCCAAATTGTATCCTTTATTGAAGTAAGGAACATGGCTGATACTACATGAGCAAAATCCATCCTTTTTTACCTCTTGTGTAATAAAGCTCCAAAGACAATGGATGTAGACCTTTTGAAAAGTAATGTTTCTGATATTTCAGTATCTGATACTCGGGCATTTTTCTGCTGTAGTCAGCTCTGTGGAACACTTAAACTATTGATGCATTGACAGTACAGATAAAGTAACATTAAGTGGTATCTTTTTTGCAGAGGAGAGGGTGGATAATTTATTCAACTCCTTGCTTAAGAAAATTAGGCTGTGTTGCTAACAAAAGTAGCACAGCTTCGCTGGTGGTGTAAGGTTCATCATGATTCGCAGTGTGTGGTGTCTCTTCAGCTCGTTCCTTCCCTGAGCCCAGCCAAAGTTTTGGCCAATGTTTAAATGACCTGGCCTGTGTCTTTGGTTCCTATGATCTCATGGTGTTTGTGCAGAGCAGAGGCCGGCGCAGGGCCAAGCTGTGGCATTCCAGCGGAGATCCAGCTGTGAGATCTGCGTGGGGCACCTGTGCCTTCACCGGCAGTGCCATGACCTCACGGCATGTCGCCTGCCGAGTCACGCTCTCAGTGCACTTTGTCCTTAGCAGAAGGATTTAGCAGCTCATGCTGTGAGGGTTTTGAGAGGCTTTGTTTTTAAGCTACTGCTTATGAAAAGTGGGTTGCATGCTCTACTCTTTCAGCAACTGGCTTAAATAATATTTCTTTTAGGAAGCCTGAGAGGAGTCTTACACACAATTACCAATTGTTTAGCAGTAGTAAAACATGAAGGAGGTCTCCTCAAAGTCACTCCACTGTCTGCCCAACATAATGTTAATATCTGCAGGACAGTCCTATTAGTTTGAACTTCTGGTAAACATTTGGAAAAGTTCTGATCTTATACAAACTGATGGACTAAGTATCTTTACAGCTGTCTGCAGTAAATACTAAAAAATAAACAGAACTGCTGTGTTTCTTATTCCTGCCTTCATTTCTTTACGAAGCTTTCAAATGTGCCTGTGCTTAAAATTTTGTTCCAGGTGCTCTCATGCATGAATTGTCAAATGATGGTGCTCGCAAACAATTTGAGTTTTATCTAGAAGAAATGATTCTCCCATTAATGGTAGCCAGTGCCCAAAGTGGTGAGAGGGAATGCCACATTGTTGTGCTGACAGATGATGATGTTGTTGACTGGGATGAAGAGTATCCTCCGCAAATGGGAGAGGAGTATTCACAAAGTAAGCTTATTTTCATTGTTTCTACCAAGCCATGCTATGGTAGAGGTAGCAGTAAATGTGCTGATTTATCTGTACATAAGCACTGTTAGCAAAGTCTTTACAACATCCCTAATGCCTCACAAAAACTTAATTTTGGTAGTTCTAATTAATATTTTGCTTCACAGAAGCATATGTTCTATGTTATGTTCAAGTCTAATTAAAAAGAGAAGCTAATTTTTATTACTAAGGTATTGTCAGTCAATGAGGGGGAAGGAAATACTTTTTCAGAAAGAGCTTGATGAGAAAAATGGATAGGAGTAATGTTTTCCGTAGGAGAACTACTAGAGGGTTTTTTGGGGGTGGAAAAAAGTGTGTTAGTATTTTGGAAGTATAACAGTTTGTTGTATAGATGACTTAAAAACACCTGTGAATGGAGTGCCCTTCCCTGCGTCAATGCTGTCCCTGTAGCTGAAAATGTTCCTTCAGTGTGAAAACTTGAAATTCCGGGTTTTGTGTGGGCATGTAGGAGCTTGAGATACTCTTTGTACTCCAGTAGTATAAAATCTTCTTAGAAGTCTCTTCAAAGTATTACCTTTTTTTTTGTTTTTTTTGTGGGTTTTTTTGTTTGTTTTGTTTTTTGGGTTTTTTTGTGTGTTTTTTTTTTTTAAATTAAAAAAAAAAAAGACCAACAAAACCCATTTACGTTTTTGGAGGATGCAAACCTGCAGCCTAAAAAAGGGAGGGTCAATGTGAATATAGATCAAATGTGGCTGTTCTAATGTAGTAACACAATTGGTTCAGGTTTCTAGGACCTTTAAGTCTCAAAGATGTCAATTAAAAATACCCCCTACCCTAAGTAAGTAGTTAGGCACACACTTGCCTTTTACATTTATACTTTTCATGAACAGTTGATTTGGATCTCTGCACCTGGATGGGATTGATGGCCCTGGTCCCTTCTTTTAAGGTGCTATAATCAAAATTGCAAAGGTGTCCCTCTTGTTCTGCTTCACAAGTCTGGGTTTTCTGAAACTGATTTGCAGATCTCTCTTGCATAATGGCAAGCAGAACGGAAAGATTTTTTTAATGTCCGCAGGAATTCTATCAAAAAGGGAAAAAAATTGTCTTTTTTTCGTGGAGGTGAGGCTGGGGGTATATAATGTGGTTTGTTCTGTGAATTGTCCTATTGCATTCCTAAATCCAACAAAAAAACCCCTAAGTGTATAAACCAGACTGAATTGGTAGGGAAGAAGACACGTGCACAGTCCCTTCAGCTGTTTTTCTCTGATTTCTGTTTTGGATATTTTGAGGAATTCTTGAGTCTCTCCCCCTATTCTGAAATAATACTGGAGTAAAGCAAAACAGTGGAAAAAGATAAATCTTTGTGTGTTAAGACTTTAAGTTCAATCTTTGAATACAGGTTTTCCTCATTAAAATGTATTTTTAGTTATTTACAGCACAAAGTTGTATAGATTCTTCAAATACATTGAAAATCGAGATGTGGCCAAATCGGTTCTGAAGGAAAGGGGGCTGAAGAAGATCCGACTGGGCATTGAAGGTAAGAGAAGCATTGCTAACTCTTTGGGGGGAAAAAGGTCTGCTGCATTTACCTGCTTTATGATCGTCTCTGCAGTTGAAAAAAAATAAGGGTTGGTGTTGTCTTTCACATTGAGGTTAGATGATAAAATGGCCAGAGGGGAAGCGGTACCCAATAAACAACTGGTCCAGCTAGAAAACCAATCACGGGCTTGTGGCTGGTCTATGAGATATATCTGGCTGCTAGGCTGTTTGCAGAGTAACTTAGGTGGTTTCTGCTGACTTACGACTTGTATCTCATGCCACTTGCCCTTTAGTTTTCATGCAAAATCTTCTCTGTACTTTATTTGAAGTAATGATGCATTTTTACAGCTTTGTATATTGAGTTCTTGGTCTGGTGCCCTTTTCAGGTCTTGACATGGAAAAATTCATGTTAAGTTGCAGGTAAATATTTTCTTTCAGGAAATACAAAACCATCAAATGGATCATTGAAGTGCAAAGAAATATCAATCTGAAATAAACATCCTGCAATTCAGGAGGCTGATCCGTAAAATCTCAGCTCTGGCTTTGCAAAAGACAACTACATTAAATAGTCTTACATTTTTATCGTGAATGTCACAACTGGGTTTCTTTGCATTTCATTTTCCTTCTGATTGTTGACCCAAATATTTAAAAATCCAGCCTTTATAATTTGCAGGATTTCTATCATTCGCTCACCAAGTTGTCATAGTTACGTTTGTGATTTGCCAACTAAAAGCAAATGCTTTTAACTGATTGTGATCTCTAAAATAAGTAAATAAGTTCAGCTGAACAAGGTGTGAGCCTTCAGACTGACATGCCATTCAACTAAACAAGAACTGGTTTTGTGTGTAATGCTGGCTAATACCAGATTATTTCTGCTGGCATTTCTTGTTTTAGACAAAGAACAACTGTTTGACTAAACTTTCATGCTAGTGCCCCATAATAATATGTAACTTTCTAGTAATGAAAATTGTCACTTAGGCAGAGGGGAGAGATGACTCGAACACAGCATAACCAGAATTGATAATTGGTCTGAAACAATGTGTTTTCATCATTTGGGGGAGCTGGGAGGAACACACTAGGATTTCACTTGGGAACTTAAACCACAGATCAGAGTGACGCTGTTTTCTACTTTTGAGTTCTCATTTCCTGCTTTCCAGGTCATAGTGCTTTAGAAACAGCAGGCTGCTTTTGACTCAAGGAAGGAGCAACTAGCTTTGCCTGTAAGGTTTGGAAGAGTTGTCTTGTGGCAATATATTCATTTTCAGTAGCACTGTAGCTTCTTTCCTTACAATTTTGTTGGTAGTTAAACTGCTGACTGTGTGTTCTCCTTGTGTAGATAACATTAAGGACACCACGCTGGCATCTGTTTCCATTCAGGATGTTGATGGTGATGACAACTGATCTTCACTACGCTTCACACGCTGCCTTCTTGTAAAAGAAAACACTGAAGTAAGCAGTACAGGAAATGTTAACTTCTGCTGTACTCTGTTTCTTAGGTTACCCTACATACAAAGAGAAAGTGAAAAAGCGACCGGGCGGAAGGCCGGAGGTGATTTACAACTATGTCCAAAGACCATTTATTCGGATGTCATGGGAGAAGGAGGAAGGAAAGAGTCGGCATGTTGACTTTCAGTGTGTGAAAAGCAAATCTATTACAAATTTAGCAGCAGCGGCAGCAGATATACCCCAGGACCAGCTTGTGGTAATGCATCCCACCCCCCAAGTAGATGAGCTGGATATTCTGCCTATTCACCCTCCACCTAGTAACAGTGAGATGGATACTGAGGGACAAAACCCACCGCTCTGATCTAGACTCTTACTAAAACAAAAGCATGCTACTTTAAAGTGACTCTGTACTCAACTCATCCTACACTGCAAGTCCAGTTTTTTCCATTGTGTAACAGTGTTTAGGATGTTGCAGTATGGACCTTTGAAAAGACCACAGGGAGTACCTGGTTGTTTTTGAAAGAGTACAGATCAAACATCCTGGGGTTACAGTTACATACATGTATGTGTTTACCAGTAGGTTTGTGACATTGGTGATTTGTATGCTGGACTGTCCTCACTCTGAAGCCCATCAAAACCAATGGGACGCTGGTGGCTGGTTGTACGTCAGTATTGTTATAGAGGGGTTAGAATGCAGAATTGGAATTGATAGTAGCACTTTAGAAATGGTTGATAAATGGAATTTGAAGCCATTTTTTATAAATGTATTGCACAATACTAACAAAGTGCTTCTATCAAAAGTATTAACTGTAAATAGTTTTGCTCTGAATAGATTGACCCTTTTACAATTATTGTATATGGTTGAGCACAAAACTACTTACTATTGGGTTTTTGGATTGAGGACATGATTCAATTACCCATGCAACATCTTGTTAAAGTTCTTTAGTGAATTTTTTCACTTGTTTGCAGCGTGAGCCATGTTCAAAAATTGTGAACGATGGATAGGGGCTTTATCTTAAATTTTGCCTTACCTTAATCTGTTCACAAATATTTATTTAATACATTTTTCATAAGTGTCACAAAGTAGGAAAATGCAAATGGTTCATTCTTCATTTATTAATGATTGTAAACAAGTTTTTCATGCAAATAAAGCTTCCATTATTTTAATGGGTTTGAATTACCTATGGATGGATTTTGAAAGTAGTTGCTTTTCTTTCCTTAGGGAAGGATGGTTAATAAGTTAAAACGAAGTATTTCTTAAAGAAAGAGAAATCTGGTAATGTCAGACTACCTTAACCTACCTTACTGTTGTTTTTTTTCTTAGTATAAACTTGAATCTAGGAGCTTCTCTAGAAATTTATTGTACTGACAAAACCTTGTAAGTGTATTTATGTAAGGCATTGTTTTTCCTCCCTTCTCCCCCAAGGCTAAAGAAATGATAAATAGGCAACTGCTTCTAGCATGCACCTTCAGCAGGGTTTTATCAAATTTATTTATCAAAGTAA
>VYZW01059705.1:6143-21742 GCA_013401315.1 Balaeniceps rex
ACACTGTCTGTCCATTCTCCCAACTTTCAAACAATTGTTTAGCGTTGGCCATATTCAACCACAGTTACAATAGACAAAGGTACCTTCAAAATAATTAGTTTACTATCACTCCTGAAACATGGACCCAAAAGTAGCATTGCCAATGAATTTTTAGGCCCTGTAAACCTTTTCAATTACTGAACCAGAGGAATACTAAACATTGTTTCTATCTGGAATACACTAGTATCATGAATCTGACTTATAAACAACAGGATAATATCTGGTTGAACAGTTGCTTTTCTGTATCCACTTCTTCAAAGTAAAACATGCCAGTGACAAAATTCAAGAAAAAAAAAAAAAAAAAAACAACAAAAAAACCAAAGACCCACACACAGTAGCAAGGAAAACCATGATCAAGAACCCTAGAAGCGGTTAGCGACCCTGAATTCATTCAGGATGCTTCTGTGCTTCAAACGACAGAAAGACAGTTGACTTTGTGCTGTAATTATAAATTTAATGTCATAAATCTTGCTATGGATTTGGTTGAATGCCATTGTAAAAGTCACTCAAAAGACTTTAAAAATAATTGTACCAAAAAACCCAGACTGAAACAAAAAAGAAGGATGAGTGCAACCTTCAGCAGAGGGAGATCCCAGACAGATTCAAGTGCAATCTGATCTCCTCAAATGCATCCTGCTTCTTTGTTTGGAGTTTAATATTATTAATTCAAATACCCTTGTTCACCACCAGGTTAGATGGGGTATTGTTATAAATTTTAAGGGTAACAGAGGAACTTCCATATACTCACAAGCAAAATTCTCAAGCGCACGGTCTTTGCTTGCATTTCTGCAAAACTAAAAACTTGCATTTCTGCAAAACTAAGACTTCTGAAGGGTCCCCACACTCCAGCACACGTGAAAACCAGGTAACCTCATAACCAGTTAACCTCATAAACAGTTAGAGAATGCTAATGAATGTGACCATGGGGCAAAACATAAACGTTGTTTAAAAACAAAGAAACAAAATTCTTTTGGGACTCATCACAGGTTTCCTGTCAAAAAAAAACAAAGACCCACAAAAAAAACTGCTTTCTACTGTGCGTTGGAGTACTAATGGTTTATTGAAATTGTGGTAACCAATGCTAAATCAGGAAATACAGATTTCTCAGTAAAAGAAAGAACGTACACACACTCAAAAATGTCAACAAATTAAAAAGCTTCTTCAGCTATAGCTGAAACAGAAATTTTTATGAATCGCTAAAATGCCCTTTGAGAGCTCACATTACTTTCATATTTCACGACCTAGCTTACTTTTCCTGGTAATTTTGATATGCTAAATGGACTTTTACTAAGTGAATAAATAATTTCTAATCTAAACCTCTTTGGATTAGTTTGCAACCCCTTACCAGCTTCCTTACATAAACCCAAACAATTTATTCCACTGTACCAGCAATCCTTACCATGGCTTTTATAGCTGCTGTCCTAACACGAGGGTCCTGGTCATTAAAATGATCTCCTATTATCTTCTGGACATCTTTGGCAGCCTGGCTTTCAACTTCTTTTGCAACACCTTTTTCCACTGGTCCAAGACAGCCAATTAACTGAAGACACTTATTTCTTACACCATGGGAAGAATCTGTCAGATGCTGTGGAATGGAAGAGAAGAATAGATGTAACTGGATTCTTACTGTTCTTTCACCCCTTCGAAATAACTAATCATCCTAAGATTCCTAGCAGTTAAAAAATGTTAGCATTGTAACAGTTTGTTGAGAAAAATGAAAATAATTTAAACACTGACTACATTTTTTTTCCTATGGCAGTGATAAAAGTTTCCTGCCCCATGGAGGCCACCTTACCTTGCAGGCTACCTCCACCAGCCTCATCCTGACTGACGGATTCTCCGTGAGTTTTGTGCCGATCACCAACAGGGTGTCCAGCAGCTGAGCAAGGACTTGGTGAGACTCTGCAAAACAAAACAGTGAAAGGCTACATACCTCTCTACTGAGCTCCTCACCAGCTACAGAATCACAGAATCATTTTGGTTGGAAGGTCCTCCTGAAGCCTTCTCCTTTCAAAGGCCAGAGCAAGCCCAGTTCCCTCAGCTTCTCCTTGCACATCACGTACTCCAGCCCCCAACCACCTCAGTGGCCGTCTGAGGAATTCACTCAACCTCACCAGCACTTATCTGGCACTGGGGAGCCCAAAACTGGATGCGGTATTCCAGATGTGGTCTAACCAGTGCTGAGTAAAAGGGAATAACACCCTCCCTTGATCTGCTGGCTACACTCCTGTTGATACAGCCTGGTACGCAGTGAGCCTTCACTGCTCACATTTAGCCTACTGTTTACCTGGACCACCACAACATTCTTACCTCTAAATTGGACAGATAAGGGTCTGACAGATGGACCGTTAGACAGATAAGGAATTAGATGGATGGCCGTGTCCAATGAGTTAGTCAACGGCTCAGTGTCCAAGTGGAAACCAGTAGCAAGGGGTGTCCCTCAAGGGTCCATACTGGGACCAATATGGTTTAGTCAATGACATGCACAGTGGGCCTGAGTGCATCCTCAGCAAATTTGTGGATGACACCAAGCTGAGTGGTGCAGCTGAGTGGACACACCTGAGGGACCTTGACAGGCTTGAGGAGTGGGCCCATGCAAACCTCATGAAGTTCAACAAGGCCAAGTGCAAGGTCCTGCACCTGGGTCAGGGCAATCTCCAATATCAATACAGACTGGGGATGAGTGGATTGAAAGCAGCCCTGCAGAGAAGACCTTTGGGGTACTGGTGGATGAAAAACCAGACACGAGCTGGCAACATGTGCTCACAGCCCAGAAAGCCAACCGTATGCTGGGCTGCATCAAACGAAGCATAACCAGCAGATCAAGGGAGGTGATTCTGCCCCTATACTCCGCTTTGGTAAGACCCCACCTGGAGTACTGCATCCAGCTCTGGACTCCTCAGCACACAAAAGACATGGAGCTGTTAGAGCAGGTCTAGAGGAGGCCATGAAAATGGTCAGAGGGATGGAACACCTCTGTGTCCTGCTTTTGGCTGGGATAGAATTAATTTGCTGACATACTGCTGTGTTTTGGATTTAGTATGACAATAATGTTGATAACACACTGATGTTTTAGTTGTTGACAAGTAGTGCTGATGCTAGTCAAGCACTTTTCAGCTTCCCATGCTCTGCCGGGACAACAGGTCTGTCATCATTCACAAAAGCAGAAAATAAATACTCTGAGCAACAATTCCCAGTTATACACTTCAGATGTAAGGGCCTTGCCACTGTCCTAAATGCTCAAAGACTACGCGATTCTGCCTTCGACTCAAGCACCACCTGAAAAGCGAGACTTACTCTCATTCTGAAGTGCGTTAATGGCATCATCCATAATGCAATCTGGGGAAAATCCTGCAGTCTTCGATAACAAGCCCAGCAAGGAAGCAATCTTCAATCTTACAGAGGCATCGTTCTCCTGGAAGGAAACGGCAGACACCCTCATTCATTTTACAGTTTGAAGAGCATAAAACACTACATACAGGCAGGATCAATACACAATTCAGCACAAGGGTCTGAATTTTACTGTCAGGCTACTTCCTCCTCCATACGTCCACAGCAAACTCCATAGAAAATTAACCATACCAGAATGTTTACGTGGCAGCTTCCAGTACATTCCAAAATTATTCTTTTACTCATAATTCCTGAAAATTACCTTCTTACTGTTTGAAAATTTAAAGTTTAAATAAACCAGGTTTTCAAGATGCCAGAAAATTCAGTTCTGATAATGTTAATACCTTTCCAAGTTTTCAATGAACTGTCCTGGTTTCAGCTGGGATAGAGTTAATTTTCTTCCTAGTAGCTGGCATAGTGCTGTGGTTTGGATTTACTATGAGAATAATGTTGATAACACACTGATGGTTTAGTTGTTGCTAAGTAGTGCTTAGGCTAGTCAAGGACTTTCTTTTTCAGCTTCCCATGCTCTGCCAGGTGCACAAGAAGCTGGGAGGGGGCACAGCCAGGACAGCTGACCCAAACTGACCAAAGGGCTATTCCATACCATATGACGTCATGCTCAGTATATAAACTGGGGAGAGTTGGCCAGGGGACAGCAATCGCTGCTCGGGGACTGGCATCGGTCAGCGGCTGGTGAGCAATTGCATTGTGCATCACTTGCTTTGTGTATTATTATTACTACTACTACTATTTTACTTTATTTCAATTATTAAACTGTCTTTATCTCAATCCATGAGTTTTCTCACTTTTATGCTTCCAATTCTCTCTCCCATCCCACCCAGGGGGAGTGAGCGAGCGGCTGTGGGGCTTACTTGCCAGCTGGGGTTAAACCACAACATGAACAAATGGGAGGATTTTAGAAGATGAACTGAGGCTGACGGTTTCTTGACCTCTGCTAAGCAGCAAGGTATGTGGGCTACAGAAAACAACTGTTTCTCTTAACAGTGGGGAGGAGTGCTGTTAGGAATATTTTGTTGAAAAGTTTTTCAGAAGTGTAATTTTAAAAGTGCTTTGTCTGCAGCATAAGCAGTAGCTAAAAAGTTTCTCCACTGTTAGAGGAAATTAAGAGCAAGGTAAGGAAACATCAGTCAGGAATGATTCAGATAAAGTTCAGCCAGCTTTGGACAGCCGGGTTCCCTGGAAAACTTCTCATATATTTGTCCCTTGTTAATTTAAGACTAACCACGCAGGCCATCTGCAAGGACAACACAGTCACATCCCTGTCACTGCCTCCTGAAACCATCAGCAAAGGGACCAAGTAACATGATCAGGAATTGCTTGGGTAAAGGACTACAGTCCCTCACTCTCCTCACAAAGGGCTTCCAACAGCCCAGGCTGTTGGCAACTGAGTCAGGACCGGGAGCCTGTGACTCTCTATTCCACATCCAACCCCAAGAAAACAAGATCAGAAGGAGGATTCTGGAAGCAGGCTTGGCTCCCAGCTTCACCACCTTATAATAATGCTCCAGCAGGATCCTGACAACCCCTTCCACGCTCTCCACTTCCACGGGCTTCCTGGCAAACTGAAGCAGGTATTGCAGGGCATCTGCGGGTGAGGTGGCTTTGCATAGGTCGACATGGAGCGCCGCTGACTTGCTGGGCTTCGTCAGCCGCAGCTTCTTAGTGGACAGGTCCTCATGCTGCTGCTGCAGGCAAAGAGACACGGTTCAGAAACACAGAGCAAATCCTGACCCACTCCTTCCCAGAGTGAACACTGTCTCAGCACCAAGCCTGAGAAAGCTCCTGTGCCTCACAGCAGTCACTGGCCTCTCCCTCATCTGTCTTAGGAAGGAAGACATCCTCAGCCCCCTGGGGCTGCTCCTGTCCTGTGCAGGTAGCCCCTATCCCCGGGAAATACTGCCTCTCCCCACCCCACCCTGGGGCAAATCCTGCCCCTTCCAATCCCAGACCACCACCCCAGACCAAACATGGCTTCTCCAATACCCACCAGCCTAGAGCATCCGAGAAACTCACTGCCGTGCCCCCACCCCGGGCTGGGGGAAGCCGTGTCCTCCACCCCCGGCAGTAGTTGCCTCCTGGCCTCGAGGGCAGCACTATCCCCCCCGCACAAACCCCGAGGCAGCCCCCTTCCCTCCAGGAAGCTCCGACCTCCCTAAACCCGCGGCCAATCCGCCCCGCTCCTCCCCAGCCCCTCACGGGCCGCCCCGGCCCCGAGGCCCTCAACCCAAGCCGGCGGGCACCCCTGGGCTAGGCCTCGGGCTAGGCCGGCGGCTCTTCCCACAGCTCCGCCTCACCCGCCGGCACCACTCGCCGCACGGCAGAGCTCGGGGCCGTCCCCCCCGCCCCGCTCGGCCCGGCCCTGTGGCGGTGCTTTACCTGGACCACCTTGGTGAACTCCTCGTACACCCGTTTCTTCAGGTGCGCCGCCATGCCGCCGCCCGGCCCTCCGCGGCCGCCGTACGCGCAACCCGGAAGAGAAACCACCGAGTCGCCCCCAGGGAGGCGACAGAAGGAGCGTCCTCTCTTCCCAACTGGAGGCCGCGCTCTATGATCAGGCGGCCGGGCCCCGGAGGGGCCGGCCTCCCGTTGCCATGGGAACGCGGGCCTGACATGGCGGCTGCGGCGTGGCCCGCCCCGCAGCCAAACCCCGCCCCGGGGTCAACCCTGCCAGACCCGCTCAGTTTTCCCCAAAAATACCCACCAGTGTCATTAGTGTTTGATGTTAGACCATATAAAGACCAAAAGATAAATAACGTGGCTTGACGTTTCCAGGCAAGCTTGTGTTAGACACGCATGAAAGCTTAGCATGGCCTTCAAACATGTCTCCTTCGAGGAGAGGGGAAGGAGGCCCTGGCACCAAGGACTCCCTGACAGACCTATGCCTAGTTAGATGACAGGAGGCACAGGCAGCAGTTACATCTGTGATGCTGCATGGCTAGAGGTAGCCGGGGGGGCCACAGTTTGGTCGCATCTTAGGGACAAAGCGATTTGGGAAGGGGCTGAAGGGTCCAAAGGAGGGCCACGGAGGGCATCAAAGGTCTGGAGAACCTGCCTTAGGAAAGATTGAAGGAGCTGGCTCTTTTCTCCCCCAGGGAACCTCAGCACAGTGTTCCCTGTACTTAAAGGGCGTCCACAAAGAGGATGATGGCTCTCTTTTCACAAGGAGCCATGTGGAGAAGACAAGAGGCAATGGGTACAAGTTGCACCAGGAGAGGTTTTTCTCAATATAAGAAAGAAATTTTTTGCAGTGACAACCATCATTCACTGGAGCAACCTCCCCAGGGACATGGCGGAGTCCACATTGCTGGGGGGTTTCGAGACATAACAGGACAGGGTGCTCAGTAATCTCATCCAGGCTCCCTTTCCCACCAGAGGTTGGAGCAGATGATCCTTCGAGGTCCCTTCCAGCCTGGGCTGTTCTATAAGACCATCCTTGATAAAACTGTTAAAATTTCTCATGACAGCAATCCTGTAGTCTTAGGAGGTTGGTCGGTTTGAGGCTTCAGCTACCCTATAACTAGATTTTTTTTTCCTGATATCTAATTTCAATCTCCTTTGTTGTGACTTAAGCCAGTTACCCCTTCTTCCACCCTTAGTAAGTACAAAGAGTAACTGATCTCCTCCTTAAAGCAGCCTTCTGTCTATTTGAAGGCCTCCTTGGTCTCTCTTCTTCTAGGCTAAGCACCACCAACCGCTTGGTTATCATCATAGATATGATCATAAACACTATTTTCTAAACCTTTTTGCCTTCTCAGGCACTGTGTCTGTTCTTACCAAGGTTATAAATGTGAGAGGTCTCAGAGATTCCCCTCACACCTACAGCAGCACTGCCCTGAGGTCGGTGGCGTGACTCCCGACTTTCACTGTGCTAGGATGAGCGCATCTGAAACCAAGCTTAATTAGGAATGATTCAAATCCATTAGCATCAAGATAAAACTTCAGGTCTTTAGAATCTGGGGATTTGGGGGGGAAGATGTCAGTTAATAAAGCACTTCTGTATCATTCAAAGAGCTTTTAAAAGTTATTTATTTAACATCCCAGAGATTATTGTCCTTAACTGGAAGAAATCCATGTTCTGAGAAATAAAGGAAATACGATCATAATCAAATTAGCCATTATGATTTTCAGAGTGATTAAAACCAAGCTAACAGCCATCTCCAGTATAAAAATAAACTTTCAAATACTAAGATTTTTAAAACTCGATGTAGGACCCAACTCGTGGTCTGTAAAGGAGAATTTGCACTGAGGTCCCAGACTGTCACTTCAGTAGCGCTTCCTTCCCGTCAAATCACGGTGGGTTTTCCCTATTCTTCCAGAAGCTTATATATTTAGAAATAATACCATAATAATAATGAATGTCACAAGAAAAAGATGGAAGTAGTGTGGCATGAGAGAGGAGTGCATATCCTGAGATTATAAACTCCTCAAATCAGCGATGGTATTTATACCTTTTGTTGATCCTGGACCATAGCTGAGGTTGTCTGTCCTTCCTTCAGAATAAATAATAAATAACGGTAATAAATACGTTGGCTAGAGAGTAGGCTGTCTACTGGAGGAACAAGAAGAGAGCGTGGGACACTGAAAACCTTTTAAACCTAGATTCTGGTGTGGAAAGCAATGAGAAGAAGAGCTTTTGCCTTCTCATTAAGGATCCAAATTTAATTTGAGCATGTGTTAATGCAGCTGTCAGTGTTTCCGTCGGGAATTGCGTGTACGTGACCTGTTCCCATTTGCACTGAGAGACCAACTCCGCATGTCCATGAGACCTATTTGGGATTATTCATTTATCTTAGGTTGAGTGAGGTTGGCTCGACCCTCAGATCTGGCTCTCTGAACTTATTAATAGTCGGCAACACTGAAAGAGTAAAATTCCTCCTTTTCCCGATACCTTTTAGATCGTACATTTATCCGCTAAAGCCCAACAAAGCAGTAGCTCTTAAGTGCTCTTTAATTTGGCAAACAACCAAAGGAGATCCTTTCGTTGGGCCATGCGTTTCTTCCTGTCCCTCTGGTAGTCCATGGCTTAGTCTCCATGGCCCAAGTTAATTTGTTTTAATAATTGCTTTCTTCCATTCCCCATTGATGGTGGCACTTTGCTACCACCAGGTGAACAGGAACTTGTAGAAGAAGTCATGTGATTTGAAGCGAAAACCTTTTTCAGCAACGTGGGGCTGAAAGGATATTTTATACCCTTTGGCTTCAACATCCATTTGAATGCAGTCCAGCAGATCAGCAATACTTGGCGCTGCCTTCCAGGGGCCAAACTTCACCACGGATTTTTTATCCATGTCCAAGCTGTTCAAGGCATCCTGACATCTGGCTGCATCCTCCTCACTTCTGACCACGCACACGATGACGCTGGACCGGCGAGATGCGACCGCTTCTGCCCTTGCGATGCGGATCATCAGTTCGATATTCTCGCTGTAGTTGGGCACACGAGCCAGAAACTGCTTCCTCGCCACGAGCTCTCCAAAGATCTGTGGGGAGTCCTCTAGCTGCTTGATTAGAGGTTCTATGTCGTAGAACAACGCCTCCTTGTAGACGTCCTGGATGCACTGGGTGGGCACTTGGTTACTGCGCAGGTACTCCAAGATGTATTTGAAATAGGTGCCTGGCCTGTCGATGAAGAACCTCCCTTCGGAGTCAGTCCTGAGTTTGGGCTGGCCGGTGAACATCTCTGCCAGCTTGGAGCCAGGGTGTTTCTTTAAGGTGCTCAGCGTTGTCGTGTACATCTCCCCGCCGACATTTAACTCCACGATTGGTGACAACTGCAAATATCACAAGGCGACAAAAAGCCACGTGTGTCCGAGGGTGTCAACATGGAAGTGTCAAGGAAAAGGAAGAAAGACAAGTGATTGTAGCTGGAAATTGGAATGACAGTGTAAAGAGTGGTATGAGCCCCCATCCCTTGGGGGACAGGTGGGAACAGCCACCCCATTTATTGCTAAAAGCAGATGCAGGATGTTTATACAGCCCTCATAACCAGAGCAGCACAGACTTGGATATTTCTAAATGGCTGAGTGCTCACCACGTCTTTGGGACATAGGAAAATGTCATTTTGCTAGTGAGGAAGAGGGATGAGAAGTACCCTGCCCAGGAAAGCTGTCGGTGACTACAGGATTCATAGAATCATTTGGTTGGAAAAGACCTTTAAGATCATCGAGTCCAACCGTACCTGTCCACTACTAAACCATGTCCCTAAGCACCTCGTCTACCCATCTTAAATACCTCCAGGGATGGGGACTCCACCACTTCCCTGGGCAGCCTGTTCCAATGCCTGAAAACCCTTTCCGTGAAGAAGTTTTTCCTAATATCCAATCTAAACCTCCCCTGGCACAACTTGAGGCCATTCGATGTCGATCTCCTGAGTCCCATGCAAGCATTGTCCCTGCTGTCCCCTGTCCTTCCAGTGAGAGCAACCTGAGCTCTCACCTTCCCCATGTGCAGAGGGACAAGGACCAAACTCAAAGCTTCAGCTGCATTCCTCTCACCTGAGCTGGTGTTTTCTCTTCAAAGGAGGAACTAAAGTTCTTTGAAGCTTTAGAAATGGGTGGAATTGGCTTCCACTTGTCTGGGGGCTTAGTTATAAATACTGAAGAAAGACACAAAAATCCAGCATGTCAGAGGTGGAGGACAGAAGCTGTTTAGCAAAGCACTTTAAAAATGTATGATAACATTAGCTAGGAAGTAAAGGGAATAATTCATGCAACTGACATGGATTTAAGAAGGAAGAATGTAAAGTTTNCAGCCACCCCATTTATTGCTAAAAGCAGATGCAGGATGTTTATACAGCCCTCATAACCAGAGCAGCACAGACTTGGATATTTCTAAATGGCTGAGTGCTCACCACGTCTTTGGGACATAGGAAAATGTCATTTTGCTAGTGAGGAAGAGGGATGAGAAGTACCCTGCCCAGGAAAGCTGTCGGTGACTACAGGATTCATAGAATCATTTGGTTGGAAAAGACCTTTAAGATCATCGAGTCCAACCGTACCTGTCCACTACTAAACCATGTCCCTAAGCACCTCGTCTACCCATCTTAAATACCTCCAGGGATGGGGACTCCACCACTTCCCTGGGCAGCCTGTTCCAATGCCTGAAAACCCTTTCCGTGAAGAAGTTTTTCCTAATATCCAATCTAAACCTCCCCTGGCACAACTTGAGGCCATTCGATGTCGATCTCCTGAGTCCCATGCAAGCATTGTCCCTGCTGTCCCCTGTCCTTCCAGTGAGAGCAACCTGAGCTCTCACCTTCCCCATGTGCAGAGGGACAAGGACCAAACTCAAAGCTTCAGCTGCATTCCTCTCACCTGAGCTGGTGTTTTCTCTTCAAAGGAGGAACTAAAGTTCTTTGAAGCTTTAGAAATGGGTGGAATTGGCTTCCACTTGTCTGGGGGCTTAGTTATAAATACTGAAGAAAGACACAAAAATCCAGCATGTCAGAGGTGGAGGACAGAAGCTGTTTAGCAAAGCACTTTAAAAATGTATGATAACATTAGCTAGGAAGTAAAGGGAATAATTCATGCAACTGACATGGATTTAAGAAGGAAGAATGTAAAGTTTGGATTTTTGTTTGGATTTATTTTATTTCACTATGCATTAACACCACTGCTACCTGCAACACATTGGAGGAGGCCTGAATGCCCGGAAAGCTGGACCTGGTGTCTAGTCTGACCTTCCTGACGGTTCAGCGCTGAAGAGTTTTAACATCCTCCCTTTGCACTCGGTCATTTCTTATAGTACCCAGTAGAGGAAAAGGAGAGGGAAGGAAGGAGGCAGTTATTTTCCCTCCCGCCGTCACTGCTGTAATGCAAGTCACATGCCTGGCCAGGACCACACCTGCCATTGGGAAGGCGTGAGTCAATAAACAAACCTTTTTTCCAGGAGCTCACCTGCTCTTTCTTGGATCCGATCACGCAAGGATCTGCTTCAGTGCTGCTAGTCACATGCCTCAAGTGAAGCGTGTGCTTAAGGGCTTAGCTGGATCCCACAGGTACAGACCCACAGGATGACGTGAGCTGATCTCACAGCTCACACCAAGAGGAGGGGGAGCTCCTGCTGCCCTCTCCCCTTTCCACCCTTGTACCTACCTACGTGCTTCTGTCACTCACCTCGTGCCAGCTCTACTTCTCTTTCATCTTACGGAGCTGAATTGGCTCACAGAGGATTTAACAAGCACCAGAGCTGGCAAAAGGAAGGGACTAGGAACAGACAACTCAGAGCAGGAGGAGACCTTCCCTTTAAACAGCAGCAAGCAGAAATTTGCTCACAGCTGAGGCAAGCCAGGGAAACAACAGAAGATTCAGGCCAAAGACCCAGCTGGAATATTGCTTTGCCCTAGTGTGGGCGGCTTCATCTCAAGGGTAATCATTTACAGTAGGGCCAAGGAGACATAAAAAATTATTCTGTCTGAGACTGTCTTGTGATTTCCACCCACTGAAGAACATGGCCCAAAGCTGTTTCTGTAGTAAAACCTCTCAGTTAGGAAATTTGCCATTAGTCCAAGTGATAATAACAGCTTTCCCCAGCAGGGATCATTTGATAGGAGGCTCTCATGCTTTTGAGCTGTTGCTCCTTCTTCAGATGGCAGCTCAGATGTTTCATGCTGTTTGCCACTAATACAAATGGATAACGTCGTCTTCATTAATACAGTAGCCCAACTAACCTTATGTTCTCAGACCTTGATTAATGGTTTTGGCCTGGGACTGAACTGGTTCCCAGTGGACTGGGAGTACTGGCACCAGCTGATTCCCAGCTCTGTAATTAGCCAGCGAGGTAGCACTTAGGAAGTCATTCCACCTATCTGTATCCCAGTTTATTAATCTGCAAAACAGTTACCTCCTTGGGGAAGCATTTTGCAACCTACACCTGAAAAATGCAACACAAGAAGGTTGGATCTTTTGAAGACAGAAAGGTCTGGGTGAGAGGCTGTACAGCTACAGCAGAGAAGGCAAACTGGTTAGCGACAGACTGAGGGCAGAGGCGTGGAAAAGGAGAACATCATCTGATCTTGTCCCTGATTTCTGCCTAGTAGTGCACTGCTTGTCTTGAGCTTGCCATTAATTTTTCTTAGAGCTAGAAAAACTACTGCTCCCAGCTGATGATTCTGCACATCTACAACACAGGGCAGCTTTTGCATCATTAGAGACTCTAAGAACTATTGAAAAATCCCAAAACTCACAACAGGCTTTAGGGATTTAGGGATATGACCAGTGAAAGTTCATATTAAATTATTTCCACCTCTTGTCAAAGGAGAAAAAGAACCACTCTGGTTATTTGCTGTTGCCAGCTCTTGTATGCCTGCGAGGGACATGGCCTTTCTGTAAGCAGACTGGTGCAAACAGGTCTGAGTCAGACACAGCTTTTTACCTGCAGTCCTCTTCTTGGTCTCATATCTGGCAAGCCCTGGTGTCTTCAGAATAGCAGATGGGGGTAAAAAAAACCCTCTAATGTAGCCCAAAGGGGATGCTTTGATCCCACAGGAGGAAACTCTGCCCCAGAGTCCATAACTTACTCACCGTGTGCAGGCTACCAGTGACTTGCTTCCCAAGGGGCTTGTGCTCCGACGAAATGCTCATCTCCCCCGGGAGCTGACGGCTCAGCGATGTGGGAAAACCTGCTGCTCAGTGTTCGGGTCCTGCCCCACACGCAGGACGGCTCCCTGCCGTGCTCCAGTCCTCTTTTGCTTGGTTTTTCTTCAGTGGGTCAGGTTTTTTTCCAAGTTCCCAACCCAGCTGCTGCCCCGGAGGTTCCAGTTTGCTCCAGGCACAGCCCTGGTACAGGTTGCAGGTGTAGGGAGAGGGGAGGGAATAGCCTGAAAGCGGAAGTATTTGCTCATTAGTTTTCTGGCAACGAGGAAGGTGCAGGGTGGACTTGGGCTGGCTGCCAGCGCACGCCTCCTGAAATACTATCTGTGCGGTGACTAAGAGCCAAATAATCCTTTCTGAAGGAGGCCCAGTGCCCAGAGCACCTCTGAGGAGCCCCTCAACTTGTGCCTGTGTGACCGCCTCTGCCTTGCGAACCGGTTGTGTCGAAACCAGTAAACATTTTCACAGCTTTTTGGCCTCCGTGCGCTGCTGCTTTAAAGCACGGTTTATCCCAAACCATCTCACTGATCCCATTTGTCGTATGTATTGATGTCAGATCAGGGTGTCTACAATCTGTCCAAGCTGGTGGCATTTTCTTTCTTGCCAATACAATCTCTGCGCACTGAGTAATTTGTGCAAGGTAAATAAAACCAAACCTGACTCTCTGCTTGAGCCTTGAACTATTCTTTTCAATTGGTCATAAATATTTGATTAGTATCTTTGCATAACATTGTTTTCTAATATCCTCTATCCACCAAGTATCAGAACTGGAGAGCACCACAGATTTCGTGGTCGTGGGACTGTTTCTTGCAGCATTGAAACACTCACAAGGATGTCTCTGTTCATTTTCTAAATGCAGAAGATCAAATCAGAGTGAGCCTAAATAACCTCTCCAGATCTGGACCACAGGCCTGCGGTGTCCTTGGTTTTATTCTAGGTGTTTCTGAGTGCGCTGTTGCTTTCAAATTTGTCTTCAGGCCACTCATCACTTCTGTGTCTTTGTTCCATTATGGTGGCAAAATTGCCGTGGTCATGATTGTCCAGAGGTGTAAGTCAATGTTTGTAACGAGAAACAATATTTTTTATTAGATCAGCTGACATAGATGGCTAAAAACATCCAAGCACATGAGGCTTTCTCAGGTCTGTCAGCTTCTGTTTCAGCTTGCTTGTGGTTTTTTCCATTTTTTTCCAGTTTCTGTTGGTCTAATAAAAGGTATTGTCTCCTCTACCAACCTTGCCTCAATGTCTTTCATTTCAAGCTGCTTCCTGATACCAGCAACCAAAGGGAAAATCTCAGACAAATAACAGCGCTTCCTAAAAATCTTCCTGGGGGAGATTTTAATGATGAATTAAACGACAGCATGGTATATAAGGAAACCATTTGCACAAAATCTGCATTGTGCTTGCGGGCGCCAGCTTTGCTGGTTTTGCATCCTCCAGGGATTTTGCTGGATCTGTATCCTCCCTGGAGACAGCATCGATCTGACCAGAAGCTTGAGGCACGGAGCAAAAAGTGTTGTAATTTGCACTGATTCACTCACCTTGAGAATAAAGCCAGTCCTCACCCAAGGCTCCATCAAAGCTGGACCCAGATTCTTTTGAATGCTTTGTGCATTTGGGTGAACCTCTCATCGAACCTAACTTACATTTTTGCTTCTGCTGCTCTAAAGCATCCTGGGGGATCCTCAATAATAACCTGTGTCTGCGTTATCTCTGCTGCTTTGAATAGAAGGGCTTGAATTTTCCCTTTGCCAGACCAGAAGAATTAATACTGCTGGATGCACTAGTGAGGTCTGCTTGGGAGCCCAGGTTTCGTGACTTGTAATAAATTTTGAAAAATCAATGCTTATTGGAGAAGAGGGAGAGCTGGAAGATCTTCATCTTCTGTGCCTTTGATTCCTGCAAATCCCATTCTTTGGGCTGGCTTACATAGGTGCTTCAGAAAATATCCTGGATATAACTGACAGAGGTGGAGTTCATACCCGTTCTATACAGCACGTCTTTGATGGTGGAGGTGATAACCTTTCCTTCTGCAGCTGCAGAACTGGATAGATGGGTGGACCACCACCTCTCTGCTCCCGCAAGCTTTTCACTAGGGAAGGGTGAACAGCAGTAGAAGAGGTTACTTTGTGCAAAAGCTCATCTGGAAGGTTTCCCCAAACCAGAATCAGGGGTGGCTGATGGGGTTTGAGGCCAAACCTTCAATGCCACAGTGCAGGTCCTTACCATTTTAGCAAATGGAATAGTTGTTAGCTGATGTCCACAACTCTTTTCAACTGCTAGGCCAACCACAGCTGGTCCTTCAGTCTGATGAACGTACTTGCCTGGTTCCTTCACTCTCTTACTCCTTTTTTATATTTTGGCCACTTTTGCTGGCACATTATGGGACAAAGAATCAGCCTGAAAGTCTGTGAAGTGTTTTGGCTGGAAGTCACCATGTATGATTGTTATTATTTGTGCTTCTTCTGGGACTTTTTAATCCCACCAACTGCATAGAATCGTAGAATCATAGCGTCACTCAGGTTGGAAAAGACCTTTAAGATCATCAAGTCCAGCTGT
>VYZW01059708.1:8522-18770 GCA_013401315.1 Balaeniceps rex
CTGTGGAAGAGGGGTCAGGAGGGGGATTGGAGGGGCCGGGTGCCGGTGGGGAGGGGCTGGTGAGCGCTGCTATGGCCAAAACCTGGGCCTGATCCCCGCGGCCTGGCCCGCTGATTGTACTGGTTTCAGCTGGGGCGGAGTTACCCCCACGGCAGTTTGTCTGGTGCCGTGCTTTAGATTTGTGCTGAAAAGAGCGTTGATAAGCGCGATGGTTTTGCGATTGCTGAGCCGGGGCTTGCAGAGCGCCAAGGCCTTTTTCTGCTTCTCACGCTGCCCCGCCAGCGAGCAGGCTGGGGGTGCGCAAGGAGTCGGGAGGGAGTTATTTCTCTCTCTCTCGTTCTCCTTTTCATTGCAATTTTATCAATCACGATCGTTATTATTGTTATTTTATTTCAGTTATGAAACTGTTTTTATCTCAACCCGCGAGTTTTCTCACTTTTACCTTTCCTGGGCTCACCGATGTACGTGTGTGTGTGTTTGGGTGTACGTGCTTTGCTGGTGAAGTGGGGCTATCGAGGAGGAGGAGGAGGAGGACACGAGGATGTAGAGGGAGCCAGGGCTGGAACGACCAAGTGGGTAATATCTCCGGCCGTGGGCAGACCCCCAAGCCCAGGGCCGCTGTGGACCTGGGCTGTGTGACCCCACGAGTAAGATCTGCCAGGAACGTACAGAGCGCTCATGGAGCCTTCGCAGCAGATCAGCCTGGGGGGGGGGAACAGGATGGGGCCAGTTGTGTTGCTCACGGCTGGGCAAGCGCAGGAGCTGCAGCTCCCGTGTGTCTTTGAACTCCAGGAGAAAGAACTCGGTGATGGAGCTGCCATTGGACATGCGCTGCTTCTGGGCGTGGAAACTGCCAAAGGAGAGAAAACACAAAATTCAGAGAAGCTCCTCTGAGCAAAACTTGAGTCATTCGTTGTGCAATACCTGAGGATGCTTTTCTTTCCTGGGGGAATGCTACGCAGCTCAGAGGCTTCGTCTCTGGTTTGTGCCGGCTGAGTGTGCTGTGCGGAGCAGTGCCCTCTCCCCAGGGGCTCCTTTAAGGCTCAGCCCTGCTTTACGGCAACGACACGTGGAGGTACCACAGCCCAGCGTGGTTCCTGGGGAAGGACTTCCCCGTGCTGCGCTAGAGCGGAGGGTAACAAGCTCAGAAGGACGCTTTCTTCCACGGAGGCAGGTGGGAGATGAGGCGGCACCCAATGTGTTGTCTTAGGCTGGGTTTTAGTGTTCGGACGCCCCCATCCCACTTGGGAAATGTTCTTGGAATGGGTCAAATGGCCCCATTACTCCGCGTCAGCGCTCACGTCCAGGAGGGCCGCTCTGCCCATCAGCCCGGTGCCCAGCCGCTCTGTGCTTGCCCCGCTCTCAGCTGGAGGAGGACTGCACGCAGAGGTTGCTCTGAGAGAGAAACGGGACTGCACTGGGAGCAGAGGGGTCCTGTTCAAGGCGCAGACCTAAAAACACCTCTCCTTCCCAGCACAGCCATGCAGAGTAGGAGTTTTCATCCACTCCGTAGCTACAGGAGTGGATGAAAACAGTTTACGTAGCTCGTGCCAGACCTACTGACCTCTCAGTGTAGCAGCTCAGGTGTCTTCGGGTGATGTCCGCGAAGGGAAGCAGTGTCTCGCTGCCCAGCCGCTGACTGCAGCGTCTTGAACCTGGAAAATTAAGAGAGGGCTGGGGCACCTTGCTCCCATGGAAACACCTCCAGGGCAGCGTCAGAGCAGGCACCCGACACCCCCACCCCTTGCGCCACACCACCACTGGTATTGCCGGGGACGCCAAGAGCAGCAAGAAGAGCAGCGCAACCGGGTGGCGAAGAAGCGAAGGCGAACTCGGTGACTCTCCTCCTCAGGGATGCAAGGAGAGGGGAGGTGGCCGGGCACTCAGGAAAGCCTTCTCCTTCCTCGGCAGGGCACAGCACCTCCCCGTTAGCAAAATCCCAGCCCAGTCGCTCGCAGCCCCTTTGCTCTGCAGAGGCAAGCGGCCACGTGTCAGGAGAGACGCAGCCCTGCTGTGCTGGAGCTCTGGCTGCTGAGAAGGCAGCTCCTGCCCTGGACCGCACAGCCCTGAGGGCAGAGGGTCTGTGGGGTGGGAGACGCAACCATGGGTCTTGCTGAGGGGAAGGGGTCTGCGCTGGAGGGGATGACCGGGAGCTTTCCAAATTCTCCCTCCCATGACATTTCTGGCTGCAGTTTCGCATAGCTCTCTGCCCGTGTGTGCGCTGCCTGCAGCTCTCCGTGCGGGGAACTCTTTCTCTGCCCCCAGTTTTTTCCCTGTGGGGGCACAGACCCCATCACCAAACGCTGTCTGCTCAGCCCTGACCTGAAGAAACCTCCCCATTTCGGGCTAAATCTAGAGGTACTCCCCGTTTGCAGGCAGTAAGGAGCAGGGCAGGCAGAGCCTGGTGAGGACAGCGAGGGTGATGCTGGTGCTCTCCGTAGCTACAGGAGTGGATGAAAACAGTTTACGTAGCTCGTGCCAGACCTACTGACCTCTCAGTGTAGCAGCTCAGGACTCCCAGTCCCCCCGTCCAAACGCAGCAGCGCCTATTCCGTTTTTTCCTGAAACAGCAGGAAAATGAAAGCACGGACTCAGGAAAGCTCTTTACCTCGAAGGGATCCCCTGCCTTCGTCATCCCCTGCCAAAGGCCCCTCTCAAATGCCCTGGGCAGCCCTGGGCGCTCACCCTGCCTTCACCCCTTCACACTTGCCTAACGTGAGCCCCGGGACCGGGCAGTCCTCCCGGCAGCTCCTGCAGGCTGTGGGAGCTCATTTAGGAGACCCTGGCAGGAACCGCAGCTGCGTTGCCCTGCACCAAGACACTTACCCTGCCCAAGGGCTGGGAAGATTTCTTCCCTTTGAGCTCTCCGCTGTCCTCCCGCTCCAGACTGCCTTCAATCTCCCTCTGCCCTACTCCTTTTCCCCTCAGCCCTGCCGCGCTTTGCAGAGGAGTTGTTCCTGGGCAGAGCTCTGTCTGCAGCGCTGCCTGCTTCCCAGCAGCTCCCTCCATCCCAGGAGCCTGTCTCAGCCCAGCAGCAGAGGACGTGCCCAAGGGACGTGCCCAGGACGTCGCTTTCTCTGCCCCCCACCCCACCCTGCGCTCCCTCCAGGCGTCCCTGGGGCTCTGCAGGAACCTGCTCGGAAAGAGACTGAAGTAATCACCCACGTTGCCTGTCTCACCTCCGCGCAGAGACATTTCTTGCCAGCAGCGTCCTTTCTCCTCTCCCGGACACAGCTGGGTCTGGGAACCACCCTTCCCTGCCCCATCGTTAGGCAGGACACATGGACGCTGACAGGGAGGGCTCTCCTTTAGCCGTGCCGAGGGAAGGGAATGAGCCGAGTCAATGGAGGCATCTCATCCTGCCTTTGTAGTCCTGGGGTGCAAGGGACCTCAGCTCCCTCCCGTGCCTGCCGCAAGCCCCCAGCAGGTGAGAGTCCTCTTGCTTCGGTAACGGCGCCTGTTAAAAACAGGCCCCTGCGCTCCTTTTCGGCGGTGCCATGGTCACTGGTGGGGATGGGGACCAGGCGCTCGCGCACAAACACCCGGTGACATTTGAGGTGCCAGATGGAGTCCGCGACAATGGGGCAGCGCTGAGAGATTGGGAAACTTCCGGGGGCGTCACCCTGCAGCGCGGTGAGGATGCCAGCCGAAATGGCGGCGGATGCCCGCATTTCGGACATCCCCGCCTGCCCCTACTCACGCTGTTCGGGGCTGCCGAGGTGTTTCAGGCGAGCAGATGGAGTTACGTGCCGGAGGGAGAGCGAAGGCCTTCTCTTCCTGCCCTCCTCTAGCTGTGGTCACTGGCCGTCCATTCTCTGTCACAAGAGTTGTCCCACTCGTCCCCACCCAGCCTGACCTAACTCAGGGCAGCTGCTCATCGAACGGCCAAACGCAGGCCTGCGGCGCTGCGGGGGACGCCAAGGCCCTCCGCCAAAACTGCGCGGGGCTGGCAGGGACAGCACAGGACCCGCAGCAAAGCCATGTCCGCTCAGAGCGGGGGCGTGACAGACACCCCAGGCGGCATCTCAGATTAAGTCGCTGCTTGCGTGAAAGCGACCGATTCCCACCCAGGCGGGGAGGGCCAGCTCACGGAAATCGTGGAATCGCCCGCGGGGAGCAGGGGTGAGCGCAGAGCTCGCCGGCCCAGCTTGGGCGGAGAGGGGACTCATGAGGAAGCTCCACAGGTAACGGAAGCAGACAGGAGGTGGGTGCAGAGACTCGCTTCGGACGGAGGAATTGAGAAAGAGTTACAGCTTCCCTAGAGCTGACCCCTTGCAAGGGAGTCCAAGGGCACCGTAAGGAGCTGCTATTCCTTCAGGAACAGTTAAAAGAGTAAAGACAGCTGATGCGGGGCCACTTCTGAGTTCAGCGAGAGCGGACGCGGAGAGGCCTGACATACTCTGCGTCCTCTTTGCCTCAGCCTTTCCCAGCAAGGTCTTCAAGGCCTTTGTACCTCGAGGCAGAACCCAAGGTCATCACTCATCGTCGTCTCTGAAAGGCCACGGAGATGGGGGGAACCCCCCCGAAGACTGCCGACGAGCAAACGTTGCGAGCATCTTTCCAAAAGTCCCAAAAGATGGGCGGGGGAGCTAAAGGCTGTTTAGCCTGCCCTTGGTTTGAGGGGGTGCGTCCCTTAGCGCCTCCTCTGGGAATCACGAGGTAGGACAGCGCGTTCTGCGTGGGCGACTAAGTCGACGAGTAAAGAAATGATTGGCTGTTTGGGCTTGGAGGGACGTGCTGAACTGGAAACTGAGCAAAGAGCAAAAGAAAAGAAATAGAGAAAAAGACAGACAAATATATGTATTCTTGCACTTTATAGATTTTAAAATTCCTTTACGCCCTTTTCCTCTCCCTCTCGATTTTTTTTTTTTCCAAAATATTTTTCCTGCCGTAGGGAAGGAGGGCTAAGTTTGTGTTATTTTTTTTAACAACCGTTGTTGTTTTTGAAACCCGCGTAGGTGGAGTTACGGGAGCAGATGCCTGCTGTCACCTTCCACCCGCGGTTTCAATTGGAGGGTGCGGGTCTCCCACGGCCCCCTGTGGTCACTACCAGTCCCGGTTGAGTGTACCAGGCGCACCAGGACCTCCTGAAGTGGCACCGGAGGCCTTCCGGTCAGGAACTGAGCCCGGCCTGCAAAGAGGAGGACGTTTGCTCACCACTTAGGTAGTACGGGAACCTTTTCATCAGCCGAAACGTTTGAGTACTTTTAAGAGAGGGACAACGTTCTCCTGTGTTGCCACGATGAAACTTTCCAGGATGGGCACTGCTCTCAGGAGAAGAAACCTTCATCTTCCCAGCACTTGCTTGACCGCTGCTCTGCCCAGTACGGCGTCCGTTGAACCGCACTAATCTTCTAGGAATTTCCACGTGTCCCGATTAAACCGACCGTTCCTCAAGCCATCTTCTCAGCAGACCCTCTTGCGCCCTTTTCCAGCGTCCGTCCAGTTCTCCTCCTCCCGTTACTCTCCATTCACTCAGAGCCCTCCCAAGTACCCAGGTGCTGCTTTGAGCTTCAGGCAGCTCCAAGCTTGCCGCTCCTGTCCCCCGACTCTCTCTGTAGCCAGCTCCGTCGTTGCCTTTGCCTCTGTCCTTTCCTGCTACTGTCGCTGAAGATTTCCCCCTCCGAAGTGGAATTTAGCGGAGGCCACTTGGGCTTAACAGACAGCCGAGGAATGCATTTCGTTCTTGACTCAACTGCTCGTTTCCTTTTTTTTTTTTTTTTTCTTCTGGCGGGGGAGGCGTGTTTTGCTTTCGGTTTTTGTTCCTGTTAACGAAGAGAAACGCTGTGTCTACGCGGAGCCGCTTCTCCGAGTACAGCAGATGGAAACGGGCGCTGAGACGTTCCGCTCCAACCCGGGTGGGAAAAGCTTCGGTTTTAACACGACGAGCGCTGTGAGTTTCAGGCGACTGGTGAGAGCGACGGCCGACGGGGGTGGGGTGGGTGGGACGAAGAGGGTCTCTAGAGTGTCTGACAGAAAGGGTCTCGCTTTTCCTGCATATTCCTACTTCATCGTGAGGCACTCTGGATCAATGGGAATTGGAGATTGTCCGTATTTACTCTGTGAGCAGGAAAATAAAGACAAGTGGGGAAAGCAGACGTCTTTTTAAAATGTTATTTCGTTTTGAAATCGTCTCATTCGGACCGTACTCCCGAAATCTCTCCAATGAACCTCAGGAGCGTGGAGGAATGAAAGGAGAGCGCCGAGCGCCACGGCCTGCTGGGGTATTTTTGCGTTTCCGGGAGCCCTGTGGTGCCGAGTTCCTGAACTGCAGATACCGAAAGAAGATTGAAGAAGCCGCTGAAGAAGAATTTAAAACCTGATGGGTTTTAACCTGGCATCTGTCCTTGCTGGATTGCCTGCAGGGAACGTGGTACAGTCGGGGTGGGGACGGTTCTGCCCATCGCCATCCCAGCGACGGCCTTCAGATCGCAGCTCCCCCATGACGCCCCTACTTTCGCAGCCTCCGCCAGCACCTGGGCCCTGCCCTGCCCCAGCCTTGGCCCACGTGGGGCTTCGCAGACAGCCCTGCTCTAGAGCCTAGAGGCTGTGGGCAAGGAGGGAGGCCGGGCAGGGCTGTTCGTGCCCCCAAAGCGGCCCTGAGCCCAGCGGGAAGACGGAGATGACCCCATAGCAAACCTCACCCGTAAACCTGGGGCGAGCGGCAAGTGCTGGCAACGGCCGGCGAGAGAAGCTGGGGGGTGACGAAGGCCCGGGGGCACCTTCCCAGCCTGTCCGTGCCACCAAGAGCGTAGCCCCGCCTCCTCCTCTCTCCTGCACCTGCGTGTCTTCCATACCTTCCTGAAGCCCTGCCTCTGCCCCACAGGCCCGCAGAGGTGTCAGCCCTCACCCTGCGTGGTCGCACAGCGCGAGCTCTACACCGATGTTGTTCTCTGCCGGGCACCTCCCAGCCCGGCCCGGCTCCCTCCGAGCTCTTCCCGCCTTCCCTGCCCTCTCCCCAGTGCAGCCCAGCCTGGGCTGGCCCCACGGCAGTGCCCACGGCAGGGTGCTGCAGAGCTCTGGGCGCTCACCCCGCAGCCCCAGCCCCTCTGAAGGGCAGAGCCGCTCCCCCGGGATGAGCCCCAGAGGTGGGGGGCATCCACGGCACAAGGCAAAAAAGCTCAGTGGCACCCTGTGCCCCCTGCTCTCCTCCCCGGGAGATCTGAGAGATCTGCAGCCCCTCCGTGCCATCCCCTCTCCCCAGGTCAGCACAAAAGCCCCGGCCCTGGGGCTCCCCGGGCTGCTGCGGCTGCCCCAGAGACAGAGCAACCTGCCCCGTACGGCCGGTTTTGCCTCCGCATCCACCCCTGCCCCGCTGGCGACGGCTCTCGCGCTTCTCAAAGAAGCTGCTGCCGCTCCGTTTATTTTGCTTCAGTACGCAGAGAGCCTTGCTCCTTATGTGCACAAACCCCCTGGGTGACACAAGGCAGGTGGATACTTAAGAAAGGAAGGACGAAAAAGGACATTTCTTTGCAGGCAACACCACCAGAGGCGAAAAAAGGAGGAAAAGAAAGGAAACAGAGCAAAAAAGCGTGAGCGGCAGACCCGTCCTTTCAAGCCGTACGCTGGGAGTCATTCGCAGAGGAAGGTGCGGTCTCTGCCTGTTAAGAAACGCCTCATCGCTTTCCTCAGGGCATCCTCCAGCTCCTGGTTCCTCACGCTGTAGATGAGGGGGTTGACCGTCGGAGGCAGAACCGCGTACAGAACTGCCGTCGTCAGGTCCAGGGACGGGGAGGAGATGGAGGCGTCCTTCAGGGAGGCCAGGTCGAGGAGGGAGAGGTTGAGGAGGGGGAAGTACAGCGGGGCGTGGAGGCGGCGGTCGCAGGCTACGGCGGTGATGGTGAGGCCGTTGCCGAGGAAGGCGGCCAGGCCGACGCCCAGGAAGAGGCGGAAGCGCAGGAGCCGCAGCTCCCGCGTGCCTGGAAAAGCCAGGAGGAGGAACTCGGTGAGGGAGCTGCCGTTGGACGTTTGGTCCTTCCGCGAATGCAGCGCTGTCCAAAAAGAAATAGGAAACGCCAAATTAGGGGATTCTTCTCCGAGCAAACTGCGCTTCCGCCTCTTCCTGGGCGTCGGCCTGGCCGCCTTCCTCGGCAACGGCCTCACCATCACCGCCGTAGCCTGCGACCGCCGCCTCCACGCCCCGCTGTGCTTCCCCCTCCTCAACCTCTCCCTCCTCGACACCCTGCAGCGCTACGCACGCTCCCGCTTCCCCTTTTCTAGGTGACCGCTCTTCATCTCCGTGGCGGGAGCCCTGCGCGGCGCTGGACGAGCGTGCCGTGAAGAGCAGGGCATCTGCCCACGGGGCTCTCGAGAAGTCAGCCCCAAATCCACGGCCTAGAAGTCAGCAGCGGGGAGGGGCAGGGACCGGCGCTGCTGTTCAACTCGGTCAGACGAAAGCACTGCTAAGGCAGCAGGGCCTGGCAGCATCTGCACCGCCAGGGCCGAGGAACGGGGATGCTAAAGGCCGCGGAAGAGTTCTGGGGGTTTCTGCAGCTCCCCCCGTGTCCCCTGGGGAGCGTTCCTGGGTGTCAGAAACCCCCCAGCATTTCTGCTGCGCTCGGGGAGAGCGGAGCGAGTGCTGCGAGGCGAGAGGATGCCCGTGGCTCCGGGCAGAGCGCGGGCAGCTGCTCCGTCCCTCTCTCTAGGTCCCGGTTTCCCTGTTCTTGCACCTTTCTGCGTTGGAGGGTGATCGCACCCCCAGGTGACCCTGAAACGCCACCAGGCCCGGGTGAGAGCAGAGGGATCCACCACAGACCCTTTCTCAAGGGTCTCAGCACCCCCACTCGTAGCCGAGGACACGCGTGGCTCATTTCACAAACCCAACAGCGGTTTTTTCTCCGTCGCACCATCCCTGCGCTTCTCCCTGGGGCTTTCCGAGAACACAAAGACGCTCCGGGACAGGTTGGCATCGTGGAGGGAAGCTCCCAAGCTTGGAAGGACGCCTCGAGGAGACAGCCAAGTGTCTTCCTGATGGCATTTGAGTACGGGAGGTTGAGCTCATTGCCCAGACGCGCCGAGTGCATCGCCCACTGCCCCACAGCGGAGAGGGAAGCTGGGACGCTTGTTCCCGTGGCCACGCGTGCGTGGGGGGAGCCACGAGGTGAGGGTGCGACTGCGCCGCTGCAACTGCGTCTCCGCAGGGAGCCCGAGAGCAAGAAGGCAATAGGCAGAGCCATAGCAGAGCCAAGTGGAGGAAGAAGGAGCAAGAGGGTGAGCGGAGGGGCCAGGGCAGAGGCAGGCGGGCGCTCGGGACAGCGTTGCCCTCAGCCAGCCGCGCACGCCACCTCCCAGGCACCGCCATTGCCGGGCAGCTGCTCTCAGCCCCTGTGCTCTGCCGAGGGAAGCGGGCCCGTGGCTGGAGAGCCGCGGCTCCTTCCCAGATCGTCTCCCTGCTGCCCGGCGATTCGCACGGAGAGGGGAGACGGATTTCCCCGTGCCGCGTCCTGCCCTGTCAGCGCTCACGGACCCCGTGCCAAGCTCCGTGCGCTCGCCTCGGCCCTTCCAGAAACCTGCCTGTTCGCAGGGCACTGGCTGGGCAGACGTTTCTGTCGAGAGGTTCGAAAAGTCCAACACAGCCGGATGGCTCCAGCAAAGGTCGCGTTGTTGCTGTCCGTGGGCAGAGGAGTGGCTGAAAACAGCTTAGGATTCTCCTGGAAGACCCGCCGATCTCTCGGAGTTACGGCTCAGCGGTCTCGGTGACTTATTAAAATTAAGAATTCCTTTATTGTTAATCCTCTCCCGTTCCCCGAGCGTAGGGGTTTGAAAACAGAGACTCGGGAAAGTTCCTTCTCTTTCCAGTAATCCAATCTTTCCAACCAAAGCTTCTCCCGGCAGAACGGCGCGGAGCTCCCCGGGCGGGCCGAGCGCTGACCCCGCCAGGCGGTAGAGTCCCTGCCCCGGCACGCAGCACCCTGGGGTGCAGGGACCCCGCTTGGGAGGACGGCCCCGCGCAGCCCTGCCCGCACACCCCCGCGGCCGTCCTTTGGAGAAGGCGGCCGTCGTGCCGTCTCCGTGCCACGGGGCGGCAGGGAAGCCGAGCGTGGAGGACGTCCTCCTCGTCCTCTACGCTAGAGAAACGCTGAGACTTGCACTTCCAGCTCGAGTCACCCGCGGGAAGTGCCAGCCCGAGTAAAGAAGCGCGGCTGCGTTGCCCGGCACCCGGAGACTTACCGCGTCGAGGGCTGTGCAAATCTCTCCCCCGGCCCCGCAGCGAGCTCTCGGCGCCCTCCCACCCCGCGCCGCCTTTGA
>VYZW01059709.1:2325-30098 GCA_013401315.1 Balaeniceps rex
TAAAGCATTTCATCCATGTCCTGCAAACAGGACAGATAAGCCCAAAGCTGGGAGTCAGGTAGGTACTGTAAGTGATGCTGCTCTAGGTTTCTCCAAAGACTGCTGAGGCAAAATTCAGTGTCTTAAGGAGCATCACATGGATTTTAGCCTCTTCCCTGGGATGAGAGATTGCCTCCTTTGAGGTGGGTTTATATAAGTGAAAGTAAGCATGGCCTTGCGGTTCTGATGTGACTGAGCTATGAAGGATTAACAGCTTTCTCACGCTGTGTCTCANAAAGGGAAGAATCTCCCTGAGGAGCCGGAAGAACCTGAGCAAGCAGCTGAGACATCTGAAGATGCTGAGCAAGTGACCAAACCTGTTTCTTTCTTACCCCGAAATAAAGAGGAGCTGGAGTGTCTGATCAAACACATTCAGGATACAGTTACAGTCAACATCTTGCCTAAATTGCACAAGTGTATCGTTGCAAAGGTGAGGAGTTGGCATTGGAAACGTGTTTTGCAGGCCTGTGCTGCTCCTATAAAGTTTGGGGTGCTACTTCAAAGAGCCCAGTGGAAATGCAGCACATAAAAAAAATACAGGCGCAACTGGAGAGAGACCACCTGAAAGCACAAAAGAGGCTTCACCCCCTTTAGTGTGTCAGGGAGATTACTGAGAAGACCCTCTGGTCAGTGTGGGTGTGGTGTCTTTCCTTCCCTGCTGAGAACTGCCTTGAACCACACAAGTGAAACGATTCACTTGGTGCAGCCTGTTGAAAAGTTCTTAGCCACTTGCTAGCACCCAACTTAGCTTCTGTATTGAAAACACAGGGATTCATCTCACCTGTCCTTTAGCTGTCTGCATTTTTCCTGTAGTCATCAGAGGACAGCAGCTTGCCTTGTTGGCCTCTTCTAGGGTTTGTTGAGAAAAAGCACGATTTGTTTATGTATATTAAAAGTGCATTGTGATTTGCTCTGTCTTTAAAAAGGTTAAAAGAGACGAGGAACACAAGATCGTGAAATCCAATGTTGTGAATGATGACGAGGTAGTTCGTGTTCCATTAGCTTTTGCAATGGTCAGGATGATGCAGTGTCTTCCCCAAGAAGTGATGGAAGCCAACCTGCCAAGGTAAATCCTGTTGGAGCTCCTTAAATGCTGTCCCTTGTGCTGGGAATGAGTGCAGGCACCTTTCTCAAGCTGTGGTTACGTACAAGGCTAAATCCAAGAAGGGCATCCTAACAGTCCTTAAACACTTTTTTTGGAAACTCATTTTCCTAGTGACATTCCCCTCTGTCAGCATTTGACTTCTGTAAAGCTAAGCTTGAAAGCAAGTTGGTAAATCCTTAAGTAAGAGCAGAGCTGTGAAGCAGGGTGCAGTGGTAGGGGTGGCAGAGCTGGGGAGAGAGTAGTGTACAGAAAAAAAGGACAATCTGTAAAATGTCTCAAAAGGACAGTAGGTGTGTGTATGACTATAAAGGCTTTCTGTGAAGCTGGCTTTGAGTATAGCTCTGGTTGTAAAACAACCCTGAAAAGCAGCCTCCTTAGCTAGCAGTGTAATTAGTTCTGCTCTGTTTGGGGGTGAACTAAGCTGTCTGTCTCCATTTCCAGCATCCTGCTGAAAGTCTGCACGTTTCTGAGGAACAGATTTCAGGAAATCCGGGACATCGCCCGTAACACCCTCATTAAAATCATGGAAGTGTTGGGAGTGCAGTACCTTCTGTACATCTTAAAAGAGATGCAGTCCGCTCTTGTCCATGGGTACCAGGTAATGCTGAAATTCTTCCTCTTCTGCTCTCTGTAGGTTTTTTTAAGGTGTTAGGAGGAGAATCCAAAGGGAAGTTGCTACTGAAATTGTTTTGCATTGGTAGAATAGCTTGGTATGATACAACTAAATACTATTCCTAGTGCCTACATCAGTCTTTGTTATGCCAAGTGTCAAATGAGGGTCTGTACCCAAAGAACTTAAAGTCTAAGCAGGGAAGAAGAGAGGATCTCCATCTTCCCAGTGAAGAGTTGCGGTTTGGAGGTGAAGGATGAATTTCTGTTTCCAATAAAATTAGTGGGAATCTTTCCAGTAAGTTCATTAGGGCCAAGCATCATCTGAGGTGAGTTGTCACAGAGACTGCACAGACAGTATGTGGTGATGCTAATTTAAGTCTTGCTTCCTAGATCAAGACCCAAGCCTCTGACTATGAATTCATCTTTCCTCTTTCCGCAGTGGTTTGGGTTAAGAATAATTTTCTGCGTGAATTACCACAGTGGAATAGCGTGAGCTTCTGGCTGCTTTAACAGTGAAAGCGCCAGTTAACACAGCCTAAAAATACCAGTAAGAGCACTGGGGAAAGAGGAGATTCCAGCCCTCCTGCCAGTGTGTGGAGGGACATGAGTCCTCTTCCTGCTTGCTGGTACATGGATTCTTGTCCTCCCAGTGATTTTTTTTTTTTCCTATAACGAGAGCTCAAGTGCAATGTGTGAGTTGTGATGTCTCCGCTATGGGAGTCTCCCCATCCAATATTATTAAAGAGGTCTATGCAGGGGGTTGGAAACATGATCTGTTCTCTTTCTCTCTAGCTCCATGTGCTGACTTTCACTGTGAACCTGTTACTGAAGGGCCTTACTTCCAGGCTCAGTGCTGGTGATTTGGACCCCTGCTTAGATATCTTGATTGAGGTAAAAGCTATTCAAGATTGAAGGAAAGAGCATCATGAGGTGCCTGGGGCAGGCTCTGGAGGAGAAGGTTTTGTGTAGATTGTCTTGGACTTGGTGGCAAACAGGGCTGATTGTGTGTGTACTGCAAAGGAAGGAGACTGTTTTCTAGTGAGGCATCAGCAGACCCCTTGTAGAGTAGCAAAGTATCTCTGGGGCTGTATCCTGAGCCCTGCTTCCTGAGAGGGAATGGATTTAAGATTAAGATACCTAACTATGTTTCCCTGTACTCTAAATGGCTAAGCAAGTAAACAGACATCTAGTCAATGCAGTCCAGGGAGCCCAGGAGCTCAGCTGGCCACCCAGAGGGGGTATATTTGGATGTCTTGGTCTGACTGCAGTCCCACTCCTTGTATCACAACACCACAGAGGGGTGTGAGAACAGCTTTCTCGCCTGGTGCGCTCAAACTGGGGTGTTTTATGTTGACAAGGGAAAGGTAGACATGATTTGTGAGAAATCTGGAGAATTGTTTCTTCTGTGAGTGGGAAAAAATACTGTTGTTCTGCTGCTACTGGATGAATCTGACTCTGCTTTTCTGCCCTTCTCATTCACTTATCTTGCCTGATTTCCAAAGATTTTCAACCAAGAGTTGTTTGGGAATGTAGCTGAAGAGAAGGAAGTGAAGGGAATTGTCTCCAAGGTCATGGAAGCGCGCAAGAACAAGAGTTACGATTCCTATGAAATTCTTGGAAAGTTCATAGGAAAGGGCCAGGTGACAAAACTTATTCTGCCACTGAAAGAGGTAAGAAAAGTCAGTCAGAGTCTTTCTTAGCTCTGAGCACACTCAGTTCTGTATGGTCTAAAAGAAACTCTAGAGCCTCCAGGTGGCTGCTGTGACATTTCCTATATAATCCCGCTTTGGCTTCCCATTTTTCTTTTGGAAGGCAGTATGCACCTAGCTCATAAAATGAGACTTTGCTATTGATGTCCAGGGCAGGAAATGGTGTTCTGGGAAGCTTCCCCCCGCTAGAGGGGCAACATCCCACTATGAGTTCTCCATGCCCTCTCCTTCTGCCAACTCTTGTTAATGCCATTTACTCTGGAGCGCCAAAGTCCTGCAAGGCTGCTCTGTGGTTTGATATTGTGTGCCTGAAGGAAATGTCACCAAAATGTGTTCAGGCTCCGTCCATGTGCAATAATTGCCTTTTCAGAGATGCGGGGGTTTTTTTGAGTAGCGTGCAAGCTCACACAGAAATGCAGCCCTGGTTTGCTCATGAGCTCTGGAGTGTCCTGGTGGTGATAGGTGAACTGGATGGAGTCTGAGAAGAGGCTGGAGAGAAAGGGAGGGATGTTGGGGCAGAGCTGAGGCTATGGGATGCTGTTCATGTAGAGAGCTGGGAGCTTAAGGCAGCAGGTGAACTGCTCTGGCTTTTCCCATGATTTCTGAATACAGGTGGCAGATCATTGCCCTCCTGTTGCCCTCCTGACTCTCATGGTTGTGCCTTTGCAGATTCTGGAGAGCACCACAAGCTTGAAGATAGTTCGGAAGGTGCATGAGGCGCTGCGTCACATCATGGCAGGGTTGATCTTCAATTCAGACATGAACGCAGAATCTCTCCTCCTCCTCAGTCATGGTCTCATCAGTGAAAACTTGCCTCTGCTCACTGAGAAGGCGAAGTGAGTTCCAGGATGTTAATCTAGGTGGTCTGTTACCGGTTGGGAGGTTTGCTTGCAGAAATGGCAGTTCTCAGATCTAACCGATCAAATGTATGAGGGTTTCCTTGCTTTCATTTGTCTTTTGTTTTCAATGTAAGTGAATTATTTGGGCAGTCAGAGGGCAAGGAGAAAACTTGGAAATGGGAGTGAGCACTTGCTGAACTCATGGGAGTCTACTCTTGCAAGTGCTCAGGGCCTTCAGTAAGGCTTTTTCACCATCTGGTAAGCTGGTAGATGCATTTGGGTGTTTGGATGAAGGGACGAGGAGCAGTGTTTAGAAGCGAGCTACAAACTGCCATGTAAGACATGTTTGGGGTCCTGGACATTTTCATGGGGTCAGGAACAAGAGAAACTGTAGGCTGTCACTTTATCACTTTGGTGCTGGTGCAGAAGTCAGGGAGAACCATCAGATTTCCTCTCCATCTGGTGGTGTCACTGCTAAGAGCTCGGTCTGGGTGTCTTGCATTTCCTATGTTATGTAGGCCGGCTTGCTCTAGGATCTGACAGCTGTTTGCAGGCTTCTTGGAGCAGTTTTTATAAGCCATCAGAAACTGAAGTAAATATCAGTAAATGAAGTACCGTGGGCAGTGGCAGGAGGTATATTTGCTTGAAGGAACTACCAAAGTTTGCCTGCCCACGGAGAAGAAAAAACTGGGGATGTTATGCAAATCAGTGCACATTTGTTATCTTCGTAATAGTGATATTGTTCTCAAGTCTGAGAGTCCCGTCTGTCATGCTGCTCTTAAGTTCATTTTATTTCATTGTGTTCTGGCTGTGACCTGCTTTTGCTTGCTGTGTGGGTAGCAGCTGAGCACAGTCCAGCTCTCTTCACTCCCAACAGCAAGCTTGTTGTGGAGAGGGCTGAAATCTGAGTATTCTCCTTTGCCATACACTGCTTTTCAGAAAAAAAGTTGCCCCTCCTCCGGATCCTCGGCTGCAGCCAGAGAGTTGCCTGCTGCTCCAACCCACTCCCACGAGAGGAGGGCAGAAAGCACGTGTCAGCAGCAGGACTAACACGTATATCTTGGTTGATTCAGGACTTCGGGTAAGGATCTCCTCAGATACAAAGCTTTGCAATCGAAATTTTTGTTAAGAGTATCCGAAGGAAGGTATTCTGGATATATTGTGTTAACAGTATAGCCACTAGCCTTATCTTTACTTTGCATGTGGTACCTCCAGTGGTGCCTCTTAGAGAGCTATAAAAAGTGCTCAGCCTGTTGCAGATATTTGAATGGGATATGGCATAAATTCTGTTATAACCTGAAACAATGTGGGACCTTACTTGACTTTTTTGAGTCCCAGCCTGACTTTGAGATGAATGTCCTGTGTTTTCTACACCAGCTGCTGCACATGAGCCTGAAGAGGTCCAAAGTAAATTCTTCTGAGGAGAATGTTTTGGAAATGTTAGACCCTTTTGTTCAGCTGCTTATAGACTGCCTGAAATCTATGGATGTCAAGGTACAGTTCTGAGCTGGAGTCTGTCTATTCTGTCTGTTCTGCTGCTCACAAATGTCATCTCGCAGTTGATCTGCAAGAGAAGAGAAAGCCATCCAGTTTTCAAACCTGATTTCATAGGTGTATAGATTAAGTTGTTTGAGGACATCATATCCCAAGGGGGAGGAAGGACTGTGGCTGATGGAGGACTGAATGCTCTGCCCCTAGTGGTGCAGGTTCAAGTATGGACAAGTTCTACTGGAGCATGTTCATACAAAGACTTTGTAGGCTATGTGTGAGGAGGTTCTTGAGGTCATGTGGCTGCTGGAAGCAGTGTTGTCACAACTGTGGTTTCTTTTGATCCAACTCTTATTTCTTTATTCACAGAACCACAGACAGCCTCATGTTTTGGGCAGCTTTGGGTTTGAGTGAGCCTAGGAGGGAACCTTGAGTTTCCCAGGAATGGAAGGCATACCTCATACACTATCAGATGCCTGGAGCAGAGCTTTCAGGTGATCTGGGTTTTTGGCAGAGCAACTTCTATGCCTTGAAGGCACCTCTGCTTCAGAAAGAGTTCCTGCCATCTGCTGAATCAGCATGGTGTTAATGCCTTTACCTAGTAAAATCAAAGTTAGAGAATTAGGGAGTGGCAGATAGTGTTTTCAGAACTGAGAAACCCTTTGTATTGCATATGAACGGTTTGAAAGAGGTTGATTTTGTTAGCTAATTGCCTGTTACCACAGTTGCAGATAGCCTGACCATGTCTGTAACAGAGTGAGAAAAGTGTTCTGTCAGTGTCATTGTACCTAGTGTTCATTGCTGTCCTTTGACTCTTTCTTACAGGTGATAACTGGTGCTCTGCAGTCCTTGGTATGGATTTTAAAGTTCCCTTTGCCTTCTGTCAGTACGAATCTGGAGGCACTGATCAAGCAGCTTTTCCTCTTGCTGAAAGAATTTGCCAAGACAGGAATAGCCAAAGGCCAGAATTTCCACCTGGTTGTGAGCTGTTTCAAAGTAAGTCAGAACCAGCTCTGCTCTTTTCTACTTTAGGATTAACTTTATAGAATGAGACTCTTCCAGCTGCAAATCCTTCCTGCAGCTATCCCTGCAGAGGCAGTCTGGAGAGCACAAGGTAGCGAGGGAAATGTGGCTTTGCTGATTCTTTCCCAAGCAAACTTAAAGAAAGTTACCCCCCCCAAAAAAATACACAGCTTGGATCTGAAGAAGGGTTTTTTAGAAGCATATTTGCCTTCTTTTTTCCTTATAATAGTATCTTGTTACCACCCTGTCTTTTGAGAGGCATCAGTTTTGTACTTGAGTAGCTTGCTTTTAACATGATTCATTGGAGTAAACCCTTGCAGCTGAAGTGAGACAAGGGAAGGAGGCAAGTAATAGTAGTAGTAACTACTCTTATGATGTGCAGTGTCTTCCTGTACATGTCTTCTAAATGTGTTGCTGAATTAATTACAGCTTTACGATCACAAGGGAAAGTTAGAGTAATTCATGCTGAATGCCAATGCCAGAAGAATTTTCCCTCTTCCTGGCTGTGTTCATGCATCATGGTTCATGTCTGTGAGCAGCCCCACTCGTTTCAAGGACTAGTCTGAATTTGTGTATTTGTGTTGAGTATTTGTCTCAGAATTGCCAGCTTAAAGCGAAATGTGATTAGAACAGCGTTAGCAGCATGTTTCAGAGCAGCAGTTTGTCTTTTCAAACCTAAGTGGTGTAAACAGTCAGGCTTTGGTGTGGGCTTGTGTTTTATGGCACTGTATGTGTATTGACAACGTGCAATTTGATTTTGTAGTGTGTAACAATACTTGTGAAGAATGCGAAGAGTCAGATAACAAGCAAACAGCTCCAAGTGTTGCTTGGCTTTGCTGAAGAAGACATATATGATTCATCACGCCAAGCCACTGCCTTTGGCCTTCTCAAGGTATTTCTGTGCAGCATGCGTATGGGTTCTGTGAGCCACTGGAACAGCAGTGATCCTGCCTCTTGGTGAAAGGCTGTACGGTCTCACATCAGGAACAGGCCACAGAATGCTGTTAAGGCTCTCTGTTACGGGGAGGGGAAGGGGAAAGCAGCAAAGCTTTCCTGTTTGACTTGTAGTTGCTGTTTAAAATTGTTTGGGAGGCTGTTTTATACACATGCATATGAGGATGTATTTGGGTCTGAGGATGTTTTTGCTAAAGAATTGATGCTGTGAAAAGCCGAAAATCAGAACTCAATAGTCAGGTCTGACTATTAAGCAGGTATTCTTTATTGCAGCACTGGACGCACAGGGGATCGCTCCTCCTAATGTGCGTGCCAAATAGGGTTAATTGCATAGCTTATAGACAAATTATACATACATATTCATTAGGTTTCTGGGAAATTATCTACATATTCATTATTTTTCCGGGAACTCATTATCATATGCCAGTGTCCTTTGCGCATGCCTGTTGGCGCCTCCGGGTGGTCGTTAGGGGTCTCTGGACCCCTCTGGATGAAGGATATACTCTTCCTCACTGTGTTCACTTGTTGACCTTTACTTTTGCATAGACTCAGTTCTGAGATCAAGTATATTATGTCTTTTAAGGATGGTCTGTTCTGGTTTTGTGTTTTTCCTGCAATTCTCTTATCTTTATGGTCCCGCGCATCTGCTCTCCCAGGGCCGAGCTGTCCAAAGCAAGGTTATTTAGGAGTCTCTTATCTTGGAGTCTTTCTGACTTCTCCCAAAACTACAAGGATCTAGCTACATCACTGAACAACAGCTCTAATCAGTTTAAAGTGACAGGACATTTCTATATTCACAGGTATCAGAATCAACATCCCTAATTATTAGACCAGGTATTCTGTGTCCTCCAAAAGAAACAGATATGGATTTCTAAGCCACCTTTTTTCACCTTTTTTTTTTTTTTGAAGTTGCTCTGGCTATGTTCGAAGATGTGAAAAAGTCAGTGTTAATATACCGCCTGAGACCAGTGTAGTCCCAGGTTATAGTACTGTATCTCAGACTGTGCAAGTGAAATGATATAATTCCAGCTGTGCTCTCACATTTTAGGCTATTTTATCCAGGAAGCTGATTGTCCCCGAAATTGATGATGTGCTGCAGAAGGTTGCCCAGCTGGCCATCACGGGTCAGAGTGAGCCGGTGCGAGTCCAGTGCAGGCAGGTTGGTAGAATGGAAAGTCTCTCAGCTTACTTTACTTACAGCAGTCTAACAGGCTAGAGGGCTTAGTGTGGCCATCCCAGCTCTCACAGACATGTGCCTTAGCCCTGCTGAACCCTAACCCCATTTCCCCTTCTTACTAATCCTTGCCCCCTTGTTATCTGGCTGGCTTTAGTTCTTGTGACGACTGCATAGCAGAATTGCACACTGCTTGCCTATAGTGAGACTGCTTGCCCTGGCGTACCTTCAGAGAGCTGCTCAGCAGCAGTGACATGGTCCCTCCTTTGGAGGCTTTTAGGCCCATGTAACTAAGAGCTTTGCCCTTTCCCGAATCCCAGCAGAAGAGAATTTGCCACAAATCCATGATTCCTTCCCACTGCTTCCTCCTCCTTTCCAAGCTAAAAGCAACCAAAAGGCAGAATTGGTTGCTTCATTTCAAGCATTGGGATACAGATGCAGCAGGAGCTGTGCATAACCAAATAGTGCATTTCCATAGTTACAGGATGAATTTTGAAGGATGCAGAATCTCTCTTAACAGAAGCCTGTGCAAATCACAGTAATACTCTAAAGACTGATATGGCAGTTGTCAAACACCTGCAGATCCTGTTCCAGGCGCAGAGCTTGAGAGCAGTTGTTGGCCCCTTGTGTAATAGGAACTTACATACGCAGGAGAAAGTGATGATTCTCATAAACTTGCTGCTCCATCGCTGTGTGTTCTTCGTAACCTTTTTACAAGTTTTCCTGAGTGTTTCTTGTAATTCCTCTCTGTGTTGTTGTTTTTTCTTTCCAGATTTACTTAAAATATATTCTGGACTACCCCCTTGGTGACAAGCTGAAACCCAATTTGGATTTCATGCTCGCACAACTGGAGTGAGTTTATATTCATGACATCTCTGTCAGAACAGAACCTTGTTGCTTAAATATGACTTTAGTGGCCACCTTGTGTGCCAAAGGCCTGTTCGTGAGGAGGAGATTTTCCTGCCTCTAAAACACTTCCCTTTTTCAGAGATGGGCTGTTTGATAAAGCAAGCCCTTTTTCTCAATAAAGCAAGCCCTTTTTCTCTTCCCTGTTTCACAGCTGGCTTTGTCGCTCTTTATCTCTTTGTAAGCAAAGGTTCTGTTGCTTGCTTAGTGGTTAGCCAGCTCCACTGGTGGTGAACCAGGTGAACTGGAAGATCCAGAAAGAATAAGGGAAGGTGCATTTATATGACTGCTGTCCCATGGCAATGGTCTCAACTGCAGTTGCAGGCACAGTTGAGAGCAACTGCACCAATTCAGCAGGAGCAGTGTGCCTGAAACCTCCTTCTGAGCATCACCCCTCCCTTGCTCAAGGTGGCAGTAGTTTACTGTGTTCCCTAGCACCATAGCATGGTGTGGTTGTGCTGACTCAAGTTGGCTGGAGCCCTTTCTCACCTGTTTGTCTCTCTGTGCCTGTTCTCTGGGAGATGGAGCCAATGGGCCCGTTGCTTCTCTTCTCCTAAGTATCAGACCAGGTCTGGTAGCTGTTGTAGAAAGGTCCCTGACAGTGTGTGTTTCTGGCATTGGCCGTTCTTGTAAATTGTTAGCAACTTTCTAGAGTATTAACCCAGCCCTAACCGTTAATCATTTCCTCACAGGTATGAGTATGAAACTGGAAGGGAATCTGCTCTGGAGATGATTGCTTACCTCCTTGACATGTTCCCACAGGTAACAAGCACCCCTTGGTGTTCCAATCATCAAGCCGTTACTGTGGCTTGCAGTAACAGCATTTTCAGAGCAGTTTATTTTGGGAGCACTTGGTAGTTCCTATTAGCTCTTATCATGAGCAGAATGTTCACTTACCTCCAATGAACCTGGCTTTGCTCCAAAAGAGAGATGACATGCTGGAAAGTCTGCAGTACTTCTTTATCTAATGTGCTCAGTCTGCAAGTAAAATAAAGCTCTGTCAGCTGGAGTTTGGATAAACTTTTTGGTGATTTATGCCAGGAAGAAACACAACCAGTTTAGGAAGTGGGGTATGAATAGGAAGTGAAGTCTAGAGTTTTCTCATTGTGGAGTTTTTTTTTTTCAACGTTCATGAGGGATGTTGTTGACAGAACTGGTATGTGATGTACCGTATCTGTTTTGTTGGCCTGACTGGAGATGGAGGGCTTCTCAGTGGGGTGGATCGAAATGAAAGCTAAAAAATAACCGTGCATCTATGCAGGATAACATACGCAAAATGCTAAGCTGCCTTAAAGCTCTGCAGCTGGAGTTTGACTGAGCATTCAGGAGGCTGAGAGAAGTGCAATCAAGCAAGAATTTGGCAGGAAGGAAGAGAAATTCTGCACAGTAAGCTGTGCTTCACCACCACCTGATTAGATTCAGTATTTCAACTTGGTTCCCAGCAACTTTGTAAAGTAGCAAAAAGCTGCTATCTCTGAGAGAAAGACCTTTGGACTGATTGCTGCAGTGCTGAGGGACTTAAGCCTATTTCGGTGAGAATTGGGCATGAGAATGCCCTTTAAGGTTTGACGCTCATGTTGCTGTCCCAGGGACGTGTCAGCAAGTTGGAGTCAGAGCAGGGCTGGGGCTGCTGTACACTCCCTGTGTGCTTCAACAACTGGATCATCCCATCCTTTCAGTTCACCTGCCTTGACATAGACCCCACTCAGGGCTGACATTGTTCCTATACGCTGTGCAACAAATACCCCTCTTTTCGCCTTTAAATGCCAGAAGCTCCTTGGGGATGTGTGGTTGACTAATGGTTGTTTCTTTCTAGGATCTCCTCCACAAATACTGCGGGCTGTTTTTTCTCTCTCTTTGTATGATGGTGATAAATGATGACTCTGCTAAATGCAAAAAGATGGCGGCTTTGACATGTAAATCTCTCCTCAGTAAGATAAACAATGAAAAACAAGATCTGATGTTTTCACTGGTCACAGAGTGGTTTCACAGCAAGAAGGTATTCTTTGGTCTTTTCACTGACCAGGTCTGGACTCTGTTTGGGGGCTGAGTAAGATTAAGGCAAGTGGGAGGTTGCTAATACCAGGTCTGGTGGATTGGTGGGTTCGGTTATGCCTGACTTAGTAGTTTTAGGAAAGGAGTATGGGCAAGACTCAGCTTAGAATAAAAGCTCTTTAAAGCTGTGCTCAGCACCATAACTCTTGCTAGTAAGAAGAGGAGGAAATGATACAGCTTCATATGGCTGCACAAATGTAGGGAACTGGTGCTGCTGTAGGTCAGCCTACCGACTTCCCAGCTGCATTGCGCTGCTTTCTAACAGCTCCTCTTTTGGGTCAGGTATTTCACCAAGTGTAGTCTTTGCTGAGGTTAAAGATTTGAGCAAATTCCTTAAAACTTCTGATCCCAGTAATTGGATTTCCATGCTGTCTTTAGCTTAGACTTGTTTCAGTCTGTCGCCAGTAGCTGGAGGGTGCAAACCTAGTCTTGCAGGTCTCCTGTTTTGATCTGGGTGCCTGGGTGTTTAGTTATTCTCAAACAGGACTCATTTACTCCACTAGTGCAGAGGGACAGAACGTGTTCTTCAACACTTCATCCTGTTCATCTCTAATATGTTCAGTTCTGGTTTATACCTGTGAGCCGCCTGTTGCATTGTGAAGAATCAGAGTGCAAAGTAGGCCCCAGAGCTTTGCAGCTGGGAACCAGGCTGGAAAAGCCTTTCAGCATTCAGTTTTAGGGTGTGTTTCCAGGGATAACTTGTGCTGCCGGGTGCTTTTGTCCATAGCTGGTAGCATCTCCTTTTTCAGTAGTACTCTGAAAACCAGCTTCTCTTAAGATGCTGTTGCTACAGGCAGAAGTAGGGGTTGCTACCAGCTCCTGCACATGGGAGCTGCAGGATTTGATTATCAAGAAGTAACAAGGGGTGTAATTCTTTCCATTGGCAGAGCTCACACAGGAGGTTAGCTGCTCAGGCATGCGGTTTGTTTGTTGAAGTGGAGGGAGTAATGTTTGAACGGCGGCTTGAAGCTGTCCTTACCTTGATTGAAAAAGAAATCAACCCAATTAAATTTGAAGACGTAAGTAATTTTTCCCATGTGTGAGGTTTGGGGAAGGAGAATTAAGAAAATGGAAAAAGAGAAGAAGTGTGGGAGAGATTTAACTGTTGGACCTACTGTTTGGGACTGAGGAAAGACACGAAACACACACATTTGTTCTGAAGGGGACCTCACTAACCTAGAACCTTATTTTTTGTCTGTAAGCCCAAATTTAGTGTCATGTGTCACAGCACAAGGGGCAAAAGAACTTTGCAAAGCAACCTGGCCTGAGCCTGCAGCCGTACTGTGTAACCAGCAGATACATTGCTCCTTGCCCTGGCCTCTATCAAGATCTCTGTGGGCAAAAGGGTTTCTTGATACAGCCCTTGAGTCTCAGGCTTTTGGTTTTTACCTGTATGACTTGGTGGGTTGACAGCATGTACGTCAAGGTAGTTTTCCCTGCTTCTGGTCTTTCCTGTGGTGGCAGGAGAGAAGGGACTTCTGTTTTTTGTTTAAAATGGAATTATACAAACCACCATCAGAAAGAATGGCAAGGTGTACAGGTAGCACTGGGATGGGTTAGAATCGGTTTAGTTGGAAAACAGCCTGACGATCACACCGACAACGTCCGTTTAACTGGGAAACATGTTTGCTAGCTGCAGAGATTTGTGTAAGCGTGGAAGGTCAGGAGTGCATTGCTTACGACTGTCTGCTTTGTTCAGTGTTATCTACAGCTTTAACTTTCAAAGGAGTTCCCTTCCTGTACTTCAGACCACGGTTTTGTTTTATGGAAAATGTTTTTAGTGCACACGATTAACTCGGAATAACAAGACTGCCTCAGATTCTGCTTGGCATGTGATAATTCCAAAGGGATCCCAGTCACTGTGCCTGGGGAGCGGCCACATATGTTACTAATGTGCAAGGGCAACATGCTGAACAAGAGAGAAGAGCCTTAGGGTATGTAAATTGGCAAGAGATGAAAATAGAATACCTGCAGTGAGGAGAAATTCAGTGTAATCACCCCCTGTGCTGCAACATGTAGGTGAAGCACTGACTAGTTACATCTAGCCAGCTGGTGATCGCAGGCAGGGTGAGGACCTGAAGGCAATTTAGTAAAACACAATGCACACAGTGTTGTCATAACAACGTGGCGCTCCCCAGGTGACACAGGCAAATCTGAGCTCAGCTTGGCTCTTATGATGAGAATCAAATGTGCACAAATACACGTATAGACAGAAATGATATATATTGTGTGTGTAATATGCTTGCATTTAGAAACCTAAGAGTTTGTTACAGTAACATCTGTATAAAAGACAAGAATGATTGTAGTAATAATCTCTCCTGCAGAGGATCAGTGTCCAGAGGAAATGCTTTAGTGGAGCTGCTTCTCTTCTGTTTATTTTGGGAATTGGGTACAAGTCAGTCTTCTGTTTCTTTGCAGGGTTGGTCTGAAATTTATAAATAAATAAGCACTGTCTTCAGTTTCTCATAAGCATCTTTCTTGACTTGCTGATTTTATTAGATAACTGAAGAGGAGGAGGAGAAGGCTGCAGATAGGCTGCTATTCAGCTTTCTTGTGCTGGTAACAAAGCTAATCACAGAGTGCAACTTGATTCAGTTAACCAAGAACAGGGACGTTGTGAGCAATATCTGGGGTAAGTGTCAAGAATTATTACGACTGTGTTACAGGGAAGATTCTTTGTGTGCTGTGTGTTTTTTCACACCCTAATATAAACAACTGAACCTTGTCGTACAAGGTTTGCATGCTGCAGAATGCTACTACCTGGCAGTTACTGGCCAGTGAAAGAGAAGATGTTAATGGAAAAGATTACATGGTTGATGAAAACAACACGCCCTCTGTCTCAGTTGCTGAGAAGTATTTTCTATTATCCCAAGAGCAAACAGTGGCAAACTATTGCATGTTTGACCATAATTACATCCTCTTGGATGAAAACATTCACTTCTTCTGGGAAGATGAGATTTTCTTGATGAGATCATACATACCAGCCAGCAAGCGATGACACATGGTAATAGTGCTGTAAATACTGTGTGTCTGCCGGGATGTTAAGGCCTGGAGGTTATTTGATTCAAGCAGTTTCCCTGTGAGTGAGATTGTACAGTGTCAGGCTGGCTTATTGGCATTTTGTTGTCTTGTTTTTAGTTGCTTCATTTGCTGCTATCAGAAGGCCTGGGTCTGGCTGGTTAATGTCTTCGAAGAGGTCAGCCTCCCAGGTGCCTTTAGTGAGATATGAGATAACCCTTGTAAATCCTGGACTGCTTGGTGATGTGCAGCTTGGACAGAGGCGAGACAAGAGGGCAACTCCGTCCCTTCTCTGAAGCATCCTCAGCCTCCATCCAGGGGTTCAATCTGACCATCTGCAGCAGGGCCAGCTCACCCGAGTCTCACAGCAGCCAGTCCCCAGACATTGTGGGCAGATGAGCTGTGGCACTGGGTCCCTGAGGGGACCGTAGTTGTTGCAGGAACATGACTTGTCAGCCAGGATCAGAGCAAGTGTCTCTTTGTGCCATGCCCACTTTTCCTGCCCAGTTGCCATCACTTTCCAGCAACGGGCCCGTCTTTGGATGTTTGGAAGTGCTGTGGATGCATTCAAGAACACCTGGTCACTGTGGGGACATTTGGCTACCTGTAGCTTTTTGCCGCTCTCTGCTTTGGGTGGAGAGAGTTGCTAGGAAGTCTTTGATTATGTTCTGAGCAGGTGAGCTCAGTTCATTTCCTTCACCTTTGTATTGTAGCATGCGCTGTGGTAATTCTTGGAGGGACCTGGTGGTGGTTCTGCTCTCACAGGACCAGCTCCTGTGCTGAAAGAGGTTTTCTTTCCCCCAGGTCATGTCCAGTCTCACTTGTGGCATCCTCACAGCTGGGTCTGGCTGACAGCTACTGAGATCTTTGGCTTGTTGTTTGCATCTTACAAGCCAGAAGATCTTGTCAACAAGTGGAGGGAAAGAAAGGCGGGGAAGAGGAAAAAGACGTCAGCAGAGCTGTCTGCATCCACCGTCTTCTTGACTGCTGAACTGGACAAAAAGGTAATGATGTCTGTACTACTCCTTCCTCCCTGCCCATGCCCATTCCCTGGCTGGGACATAAAAATAGTGTTATAGTTTGGCACGCGCATTTCTCGTTTAGTTGCTTGTCTGCTGCCTAATCCTGATCGCTTAAAGCATTTTGAGGAGGTGTCTCTGCTGCTGGGAGGGGCCTTCTCTGGGGTCTTATTCTCAGCAGCACAAAGATTCCCCTCTAGGCTGCAAGATGCAAGCAGAAGTTGTGCTGAGATGATCCCTTGGCCTCCCCGGGAACTGCCTTTGGTGACTGCAAAACACCGCTTTGAGTTTCTGCTGCTGGCTCCCTTTCATGGAGTAATTCCCTTTTCCTTTTTTCCTTTCCCCAGATGAAGGAACTCGTGTTTGCATTCTGCCATCAGCTGCAGTCCAAGTTCCTGGACTTGTCTCTGGGAGAGCAGGTAAGAGCAGGAGCAGGTCTGGGGCTGCAGGAGGGCACAGGGCAGGCCCTAGCCTGTGAGGGAGTGTTATGTCCTAGTCAGGACAGCAGTGCTGCTGGCTGATGGTGGCTCAGGGCAAATATACAGTGGAGGGCCAGCTGCTCTGTGCTGAGGGCATCTGAGCAGGTGCATGTCTTGGAGGGGCCCAGAAAAGTCCCCTTTGTGGTGTCAGCCTGCTGGACGGGCTGAGGGGTGGCAGGGACAGAAAGGGGAGGCACCATGCAGGGCAGGACTGGGGTCTGGAGCAGGCTGGGCAGCCAGATCCTGGAGTGGGCAGCCAGATTGCTGGTGCTGGTTCCCTGCAGCTGCACTGGAGCTTTGGCTGTTTGCTGGGAGCATTTAGTCCAGCTTTATGCTGTTGCTTGAAGGTCTGACTCTGCTGTGAACCTGGTCAGAGATGTCCTTGTGGAGAGCCAGGGACTGCTAGAGGTGGGAAAGACAAAAAGGAGCAGCCCTGCCTCAGGGGGTGCTGGAGCCCAAAAGGCAGGGTAGCTCATGGGGAAAGACTCTCCCAGACTGCAGGAGGATATTGAGGTGAGCCTTCCTGTTGGGAGCAACATGCAGGGGGTGAACCCATTACAGCCTCCTGGGTTGGCCAGTTCCTCTTTCAGATCTAGCCTCGGTTCTTACATACCCTGGGCACTGCTGGTGCTGACACTGGCGAAACCCACAGTGACTGCCTACTCTGTTCTTACACTTCAGGTTATAAAGAATTTGCTTTTTGTGGCAAAAGTTGTTTACTTGCTAGCCCCTGCCTCAGAAGAAGGTAAAGAGGCTGAAGGAGAACTGGGCTGTGAAGTGGAAGAGCAGGAGGCCTCAGAAGATGAGGAAGAGAAAGACATTTCTGCTCAAGGAGAGGGAGAACGAGAGGACACAGAAGAGAAAGGCCAGCCAGCCACATTGCTATGGTTAATGAAGAAGCTGTCTCTCATGGCAAAGCGAGAAGCAGCGTATTCCCCTAAGGTCCCTTTAAAGGTAAGAACAGGGTTAGACCAACTGCTTTTGATGTGGTAGGCACTTGCACAGGAGAGTGTTGCTCTGGCTCTCTGCTTCCAGGGGACCAGCTGTAGAGGGTGCTGGGAGCTGGTGCCGAAGCGAGCATTAGTAGGTGGCCTAAGAAACAAGAAGCATTTCAGTTTGGGATTCTCAGGAAAGGCTTGTGCTAGTCTGCTTCTCCTTGCTGTTGCTTCCAGCCCTTGTATGGGGGGGTGGAAGGGTGGGAAGGCCAAAGGCACCAAGCTGAAGGGGACAGAGCACTGCCTTTGAAAGCCCAAGAGTGCTAGGTTTATGCAGGCAGGGGAATGGCAGTGTGGAGTTACTTGCTGGGAGAAGGGGAGGGTGTGGGAGAGCATCAGGAAAAGCACTGTGGTTCCCCATGGTGCAGAGTTAGAGAGGTTGAGCTTTCATGTCTTCAGCTGCCTTGGTGCAGGACAGTGAGAACAAGCCTGTTGTTCGACGTGTTAACAGCTGCCGACCCAGTGAAGTCACAGCTCACACATTTACGGATCCCATGGGGTCGTGTCTCATCTAAAGGCTGTACTTGGCTGCAATAAGACCCTGTAACAGCAGTGAGTTTCTGACTAGTGCCTTGCACGTTGAACTTTTGCAGTATTCTTAGTAGTACACTACTACTCTTGCAGTAGTTCAGTTAGGCAGTTCCCTTCCAACCTTCCTTACTTATGTCCCATGCACTCATTTTCAGAGAAGCTGCATCTTTAAGTTCCTGGGAGCAATCTCGGTGGATCTGGGGAAAGACAGGATCGAGCCGTACCTTCCAACAATTCTCACCCCTCTGTACAGGGAGCTGAACAGCACCTATGCAGAGCAAGGTAAGTGATACACCTCACAAAGACTAGCAAAGAGGTAAGTGTGTCAGAGCTGGGCCTCAGTGCAAACGCCTCCTGTCATTCCTTTTGTCTGTTGAGGCACAGATGCCATAATTAGTGAATTTCACCTACTTGTGGTCTAACCAAAATACCAGGAAAGGAGGAGAGTGTTTGACAGCTGGAACAAAAATCTGCATGTTGACAAAGGAAAAAGACTGGACTAAAGTTAGGCAGGCTCCTACATGCAAGTGGGTAAAGCTTGAGCATGTGATGTAGTGGAAAAAGTGTAGTAATCAAGGGTGGACTTATGGTGACAAGACTCATGGAGTCCTTGCTGAGGAGAGTAACAGAGTGTGGGTGTTAAGGAAGCCAGAACAAGACTGTTGCTAAGTGCCGTTCTTTTTGAAGTGCCACGTTAGATCTGCTGTGAGGCTTAGGGGTATGAAGATCCATGCCCTACAGTTAAAAGTGTGTTTCAGTTTTAATGTAAAACAGGGTGTGTTTTATGGCAGCTTGTGTTACTGTAGCGCACGGGACCGTGCAAGTCGGAATCGCCAGTTTGGTGGTTGCTTGATGTTTTCCCCAAGCTCCCCCTTTTGAAATAGAGAAACATGACCTTTAACATGTGCCGTGTGTGCACAGCGACTGAAAGAACATCACCTTTGCAGTCGGGGGAGGAGAGCTGTCTGCTATGGGAATGCAGCACACGGTGAGCGCCTATTAAACTGCGCACAGAACTTCTCCCTGCCTCCTGAATGAGTCCAGGTCACTCTCTCCTGCTAGATAATATCTGAGCAACAACACTCATTTCTCCCTGGAGATCCACGTTTGTTTAAAAGATCTTAAGAAGTCATGCCTGGTGGGGGAAAGACAAACCAACTTCCCATTTAACACAAGAGACTCTTGGCTTAAGAACAAGACACCGGTGTTTAGATAGTTCATGAAAATGTGTTAAGTCAAGCAAAATGCAATGTCAGGAAAAGAACAGACAAAAAAACCAAAAACCAGTTACATTACTCTGTGATTTGTACATGCCATGAAAATTCAGTGTGCAGCACTGGGTCCCCACATCTCAGAAAGGATGCAAAAGAACTGAAAATACTTGGAGGAGGGCAGTAACAGTGTTCTAGGTAAGGAACAGGTCCCTTGGCTACCATCGGGGGTTTTTTTTTAGCTAAGCAAGTAAGAGACTTGGAAAAGATACGATAGAGATTGACAGTATTGTGAGTGGATAAAGATCAACTTTTTGCTTTCTCTGGCAGCACGAGAACCAGGGGCCTTCAAATGATTTTTCAGAATAACTGCAGAGATGTTTTTTCATGTGATAGGGGCTGCAGACCCAGGGAACTTGTGACCGAAGGATGTTGTGGGGGCAAGCAGCTTACACAAGCTTCTCTGGAGGCTGTACAAGCACTTGGAAGAGGGATCTGTTGGAAGACTGAGGGAAACATTTGCCCTGCTCTCAGTTTTCCCTTAGCATATCTTAGTAGCCTTTTTTTTTTTCCCCTCAATATCTTTTTTTTCAGCAATTGTAGTTAAGACATTGTAACTAACTACTGATCCTAGCCATTAAGCCAGCCCTTATTGTGCGTACTGGACGGAGATGCTGACTCCTAAGGCTGGAATCATCTCTATTTCCAACAAAGCCCATTCCAAAAGAGCCCTGGTGGCTATATACAGCAAGCCACTTTTAGTAACCTCTGGGGTGCCATTATCCTTCTGAAAAAAAAACCACCCTTTTGCTTCTCAGAAGCATTATTGTTTGCCTGTGTGAAGCACCACTTGTGGTCCTCTGGGAAGGCTGGTGAAGAACCAGATTTCAGAAGTGCCTTTGCTCTGGTCTCTATATTGGGCAAGATGAATCAGGACAGTTGTCCTTTAGTAAAGAAAGAGGAATCCTTACTGGGCTCTTGGCTTTCATTCCATATGCTAAAAAGATTAATCAAGTTAATTTTGTTTTATTAGATCCAACACTGAAGAACCTTTCCCAAGAAATCATAGAACTGCTCAAGAAGTTAGTTGGACTGGAGGCTTTCTCGCTTGCCTTTTCTTCTGTGCAGAAACAGGCCAATCAGAAAAGAGCGATGAGGAAAAAGCAGAGGGCTTTGCAGGTAAGATTCTGCTTTCTATTCTGGGAAAAAGTAGTAAGGTTTCTCTAAAGGCTTAAGAGCTGACCGGGAAGGTGAGTTTGAGGAAGAACTTCATCCTGAATTGGGACAGTTTTCATTGTTTCCTTTCTGAAACTTCACAAGAAACTGTTTAAGATCAGCCTCTTGGGCAGGTTCTGGCTGACAGTGATGGTGTGCTTTCCCGCTTACCTGAAGAGCGGTGGTAAACCTGGGCGGATCAGCCAGAATACCCTCAGTTCTGAGGAGCCTAAGAAAACCCGTGCGTTGTCTTACCAGTCACCATAACTAAACATGTATTGTTTTTCACTAGACTGTAGCGAACCCTGACATTGCTGCAAGGAGGAAGCTGAAGAGACACAAGAATAAAGCGGAAACCAGGAAGAGGAAAATAGAATTCCTGCGTCCTACCTACAAGGCCAAGAGACCTCGAAGTCATGCACTGAAAGACTTAGCAATGGTGGAATGAAAAGGCTTTTCCTTCCTGGAGGATTAATTTATAAAAAGTAATTTCAAGCTGAAGAACTAATTACTGTTTAAAAAAAAAAAGTATTTACAGATTTTAATTGTATTTATTCCTATTTTTTCATGTCCTCTTTTTCATCTAGGATCTTAAATAAAAGCTTTTCAATTTTTTTCCAAACCTGTATATTTACCAGAGCATGTACAGTTGAATGGACAACCACCATGATTTTTTGTATTAAATTTTACTTTGTTTTTAAAAGATGGGTAATGTGATGACTGTGTTCATGCCTGTGAACATCCTAGCTCCTGGAGAGAAAACAATCTACCTCCAAACTTCGATTTGTCTTTCAGTTTCTGCAGCTATACTGAGCAACTTAACTGTCATTTCTGGCTAAGCTGAGAGTATGGGAATAACAGCTCACAAAGGTGGAAGTTAAATTCAAATTACAGCCCAGGCCCATCAGGGCAGTAGGTGGCTACTGAAGACGTTTATTTTCCTTTCAGAAAACCAGCGCTACGTTAGCAGCTAGAGGTACAAGTATTTCTCTCTGTTGCTGTACTTTCTTATAACATCGTACCTACACTGAAGGATTCTGAAGTATAACGTCAGCTTAAGGAAACCTCTTTAAATGTCCAGCCACGTGGCTGTTAGAACTGGCAGCAGCTGGACTTGTTTCTGTATGCAAGCAGCCTCTAGCAAGCAACACACCTATGAGTACAGCTGACAGTTCCAGATTTTATTAGTGTTTTAATTACACAAATATAGTAGCCACTCAAACGTAAAAGCACCAAAGGGGGGGGAATGACAAAAAAACCCTTTCCCAGGCAGTAAGACTTCCATACAGATTAACAAAAGTACATCCTTTAAACAGAAAGAAATGGAGTATCATAATGTACACAGACATTCACTTGGTTCAGTTTTACAATTCGAGAGAGGCATCCACATTACAGGAGTCAAACTCAAATCTGTCGTATTTACAAGTATTTGTGGCCTGAAAATACTTGACTGCAGAAAGAGGGATGTTGGACAGAGCTGAAACTTCTTTGCAATGGTCAGCTTGGTATCACTGCCTGCTCTTCAAGGCTTCCACCAACCTAGGAAAAAAGTCAGTTTACTGAAAAGTCATTTCAATTATGTTGAAATATTTCCAGGAGAAAGCTACTCTTTCTTCTAATGTGGACTCTTATGTCAGACAGACTTTCCACAGCTCCAGTCTTAAAAAAGATATTTTTCTGATGAAACTAGCATAATTAGACTGTTACTCACCATTCCATTGCTTCATCAAGGCCCGTGCCTTTAGTTGCAGAGGTTTTGAATATCTGCCATTTTCGGTACTTCAAAGCTGGTAAGCCAAGTGCGTTTGCCATTTCTGTGGGAGTCATGGCCTGTTCCATGTCCTGCTTATTTGCAAACACCACCAAAATGGCTTTCTTCAACTCTTCTTCCTAAAAAATAAGGGAATCATGCAAGTTGTTGCAGAGACTTTTACTGAATTTATTTAAGCAGAGAAAACCCACAGAATGAAAAGAAACTTCAGCAGCTCTCATAATTTTCAGTTTGCCGATTTTTGTTCTTTAGAAAACTCTTCAGTGAAAGAATGCTATTTACTTTCAATTCCAGCATGATACCACATAGGAGCGATTTCAAAACATGGCCGGTTATGCCTGTTACATTATGAAACAAGCTGGTAGGTGGATTTAGCAAGGCATATCAAAGAGCTTGCAGGAATTCTGGGGGAAAAAAGTGCGCTCAACTCATCTTCTTACTCATATTACCCTGTTCTATGTATGTTCTTCAGCTTCAAAACAGTAGGATACTAATCACTGTTAATCCTTCAGGGCCTGATTTTGCCACCACTGAAGTACTGAGCAGCTGTCCTTGCAGAGAGAGAAATTTTCATATGCCCAAAAGGCTACATGTAACTTAACTTCCTGCCCAGACAGTGCTGCACAAAACTCTGAAATAGCTGCAGCGGATTTAGTGCTTTTCAGTCAGAAGCGTTGCACGGGCCTATTGTGAGGGCTGAAGTTTCACAAATGAAGTTGAGCTTCACTTGATTCACAGAAACAAATTTTACATTCACTCCAAAAAAAGGTTTTAATTTCTCAATTTCTGTTCTACTGATAAGATTGTTGTCCTTGTTTTCTTACCTCTAACATAGCAACAAGCTCTGACTTTGAAGTGCCAATTCTGTCTCGATCACAGCTGTCCACTACATAAATGACGGCATCTGTATTTGAATAGTAACACCGCCAATATGGCCTGCAGAAGAAAGATAAGTTCCAGTCATATAATTTGCACTTTTAGCAGTGCTTTTTAGCCAGATAATGAAAACCAGATTACCCAGAGGAAGTAAAAACTGTCTCTGGGGTGAAAGGCCCCAGGAAGCAAGTAGAAGATATCTTCGAGAGGCTACAAAAAGGAACAAACAGTACAAATACTCTCAATAGCAGCAGGGGGGAGGCGGTGGGGAAAGCAGCTTGAAAACAGGGGAAGGACAGAAGTGCTGGGGACAGATTATTTGGGAATCAGCCTGCGGGACATCAGGTCCATAACTGAGGGACAGGGAAGCAAAGATTAAGTTTAAACACACAAGCTTCTACCATAGATAATCATTATGGTCCCCAAAGAAGGATAAACAGAGGAATCTTAAATGATCCATTCATACAGGCAAGTGATTAACAAGGATCAAAACAAACCACCTGCTTCAGAATTATCTTACTGCAACTAAAAAGTGAAGGAACCTGCACCTTACTTATTAACTACCTACGCTGCACCTTACTAACTAGCATTCAAAAAGGAATCATGAAAAGATCATACAGGGGTACTGAAGAGATCACTACAACTATGTGTATAATGACTTGTTACAAAACTTGTAAAGCGTGCTAAAAAGAATTATTGTCTATACCTAAATTCGACTTCCTAGCTTTGCAAAATATCTTTTCGGGTTTACATCACTCACTTCCCTCCTTCTCAGAATGCTACATAATTGCCTACTACACAACTAAACTCATTTTTCAGAGCAAAACCATATACAAGTGAAAACGTTCCCTTGTTTCTTTCCAATCTGTAGTCCAGAACAGGTTTTACTAACTGAATTCTGTCAGGTGAAAGTGCTCTCCTGACGATGGGCTGTTTTTAAAACTTAACCAATTTTCAGAAGTGCCAGCTATGAAAATTCCCAGAACTTAGCACTTTTTAGAGAAATATAATTATAGCTTTTGATTTTAAGAGATCTATTACCTTATGCTTGTCTGTCCTCCCAAGTCCCAAACTTGAAATTTCAGATTCTTGTATGTCACTGTCTCAACATTGAAGCCAATGGCTGAAACAAATAATTTCACTGTTGGTGATTTTTCTTTATTTTTCTGAAGAACATTACAGCACTTAGGTTTAAAGTTGTCAGGCCCGAAAATTCTCAGTAGCTACATAATGAAGTTCGTGCCCTTTGCAAAGTTACCCCAACAAACATTTATCGCTCAAAATAGCACGGTAATTTTTTTTCTTTGAAAAACAAAAACACGTTGTAAACATATTGTAGAGATTTGTAACAAATGCTAAGGTTCTTAAAAATGAACAGAAGTGTGCCTGAAATCACCAAAAGAAACAGAGCAAGGGTTAAAGGAATGGCCAGTTTTGATAACCGAGTACACAACTGACAGAAATAAAATGCTAAGGAATGCATCCTTCATGTCAACAGCAGACCTGCGCTCTCCTAAGACCACAGCAGAACCAACTTCTCAGCAGTAGACTTGACACTGTGGCATCTGGAAGATGGCAATAAGGTTACAGCGTATCACGTATGTCATTCCTTTTCCTGCCAGCCCAGAGAAACACAACACGCAGAAGTGAACGATGGATGCAGGCTGCCTAAAATTTATGGAGTCCGAGATAAGCAAAAGCCTAGGGCAAAAGGATTATGGCATAGTGAACTGCTGGCTTCTAAAAAGTAAAAAAGACCTGACCAAAGTCAGTTTATTGTGGCCATTCAGGAGGAACCCAAGAGATATGACAGGGACTCAAAAGCCAAGCATCCCTCGTCCTTCACATTACACAGAGTGATCCTAGCCAGCCCACTTCGGCAGACACATCTGGGTGTTTGTAATAGGCTGCATGAATGCTAAGACAATTGGTGAAATCAGTTACGTTTTTTTAAATAAGCATCATCTCCTTCCATGAGATCTCACGTTGAGTTTTGTTACGCTTTCTACACAATGTCAAGTTAAACCATCTGATTTTGTCTTCTCTGTGTTAAACAGAAGTGTTTATAAAACAAACTGAAGACCCTTGTCAAAAAAAAGAAATGAAATAGGTACGATTCACTGACACCATCCTATGTAAAACTTTTTTTGCACAGTAATAACGATCTCTAGAATTTGCATTACAGCTATATTTAGAGACAAAAGACTTATACAGTCAACAGTTACTATTTACTGAACATTTACCTATCAAGACAAGCCTGCCAAATCATAGTAACAATCTTAAGGTCAAATACTTTTCGCATTCAGCAGGCCAGCATAAAATATTCCTTTATGTAGTACTTCTATAGCACACTGTAATACTGTTATGCAAGGAAGTTCTTAAATACAACAGTGCCAAGGCTGCCACAACGTAAGGTCCTTTTGTTTATGAAGGAAGCAGGTAGCGAGTTCAGCTGACAAAGCTGATGTGTTAGAGCTACAGGCGAGTTGCCTATTTTCACTAAGGGACTGAACCACTTACTGGGAATGGTGGTAACAACTTCTCCAACTTGTAACCTGTAGAGAATGGTTGTTTTTCCTGCTCCGTCCAGTCCCAGGATGAGAATCCTCATCTCCCGAGTTCCAAACAAACTGGAAAAGATGGTGGAGAAAAAGCCCCCTACAAAAACCAGAACAGAAAGATGTTTCAATGTCAGCTAGCAATATGGAGGATATGGAAAGGCAGACAGATTGACCTCATTTCTTACTGAGCAACAATAAGTGTCTTTTCTCCAGTGAAAACAGACAAGCTCAGGTTGTCGCCCAGATACCTGTGAGCTGAACCACATTATATTTTCCTGGTTTTATGCTGCTATTTTATGGTAGCTCAATCCATCAAAATCACATTGCAGCAGCATCAAGCTTCCTCATTGTGGTTAGGATTTTTTTTCCCTTTTCTCTCACTTGCCAAAATCTGAGCCAACTTCTTTTTTTTGTTTGTATCGCACTCTATCTTTTCAATGCAAGCGACTATACAAGGACATGCTGAAGCCTGAAAGAATTCTTTCTGATGTTTATGATCTCCCACAGGACCATCCACTTCTTTTTTCTTAAAATGAAGTATAAATCAGTAGGTATGTGTTAAATCACCATCCATTACAAACAATGAAGCTGCACTAAATTAAGTACATTAATGATACAGAGAAGTCTAGGAGCTTATTTTAAATGCCCTTTTTTTTTTTTTTCCTTTCTTTTTTCCAAAACTGGCTCACCCAACATCTCATTTATTCTTTAAATGCATGTAAGAGTACTTGTGGCCAGACTAATATCTGATTTGTGTCTATTAGATGTTTAAGTGTGGAAGGAATATTAATGTTCTTAGCCAGTAACAATGACATTTTTGCCAATTATTTTTATAACAAATATATCTAATGCTAAATAATAATTTTGTAAATCCACCTAAACCCTGTAAAAGGTAATGAAACACCAAACAAGCTAGAATTACATTTGATAAACACAGCAGAGAAGAGATAAATTAGAGAAGATCTGCAACCAAAATCTTACTGAAAGAGGTTTTGATAAAAATTATTCCCTGTGTTTGCCTTTCTAGGCATCTGTGATGCCTTTCCAGGGAAAGGAAGGAACAATGAGCTTTACTTTTTCTAAGTCCATCCCATCACAGAAGCCATGCATGCTACAGACCTGGAAAACCAAGGGAAGGTGTAAGGCACCACCTGTTGCCAGTTTGCATAGTGCTGCTCAGGGCACTGTTCACTGCTGGATAAGCAGATAACCTTAACAGAACTGAGCTGCAAAAGGTCTTGAGACAGAAACTCTTCGAGCGGAAGGCTATGATGTGATGCATGGAGGCCTAAGAGATGGTAAATCTTTCCTCTCAGTCAGTAACTTCGCTTACTGCCAAACACCTCTCATTCCCTTTTTATATTCTAATATGCTTTTCCCACACTAAACCACTGCTCAAATACCATCTGTATTAGGACAGATTTATGTTAATCACTTAACCCCTAGATTCAGGGCCTCTTACTATTACTTACTATTCTACAGAACCTCTTTTCACAACTGATTCCTTATTAGCAACCCATTACATACCTGAACCGGGGTTTAATTTAGACAAGCCTCAGTAGTACGAAAGCGTTACGGTCTTTGACCAAAAGCGTTACTCCTGCCGCGCCGCTCGCGCAGGGAGCAATGAACCGCTGAAACCGCCGCCTTGAAGCGCCTGAGTGGCAGCACCCCAGGAGGACCACACCAGCGCCGGGAACCCGACCGCCGACAGGGCCCGGCCGGTCGGGCCCGGTCCGTATTACGAACTCAGGTTGAAGGCAGATGGGCAGCAACCGCTCCCGCTCCTGCCGCCGGGCAGAGCCGGCAGTCAGGAGGCAAACCCCTCCCCGCATCTCGCCTCGTTCAGCACCGAGCCGGTCGGCTGCCCCGGCGGCGGGGGCAGCCCCCCTCAGCGCCCCGCAGCCTCCCTCCCCCCACATCTCCACAGGCCGGCGGGGGGAGGGGCAGGGGGGCGGACGGGACCCCTCGCGCCGGGGCCCACCGCCCCGCGCCAACCCCAGCCGCCTCCCCCCGCCCCGCCGCCGGGGCCGCTGCCAGGCGCTGAGGCCGCTGGGGCCACCGCCCACTCCTCACCCATGTCGAGCCGCTACACCGCGCCGCGGGCACGCCGCCCCACTCCGGTACGCTCCGCTGGCCCTCCCGCCGCCGAGGCGCCACTGCTCGCAGGCTCCACGTCGAAGGCCGCGGCGA